>SNQJ01S0225544.1:0-14681 GCA_010110895.2 Picea sitchensis
TGAGAGAAAGAAGAGGAAGTTACAGTGGGTTTTGCTGTAGGTTGTATCCCTTCATTTTGCTGGATAATAATAAAGAAAGGACCTGGCAATTTCTCTGGTGGACGTAGCCCACATTGGTTGAACCATGTAAATATGTGTCTCTCTTGTATTGTGTATATTCTGTGTTTTGTTTCCGCATTTGTTTTATTTTATTGTTCCGTGGTCCTGTTTTTCTAACACCCTCTGCATGCTTGAGGAGCACTCAATGCTTTCTAACCTGGACATTACCATATCCATATGTTTCCTCCAAAACCTAATTCTTGTGTTCGTATGCCTATATAAACTTTGTTAACCCGGATTCCATTGGATGCATGTTGCAAATTTTCTCAGAAACTCTAAGCCTATGCCTTGTCTATTCATGGGCTTCCACCATAAGATTTTATTCTCGCATTTACTGCCACAGACTCCACTATAGGTTCAAGGTTACCACTGCATGTTGTGCCTTAGACACCCCTCCTTCAAACTCCTTCATCTACTTGTGAATTTCACCTAGTTTGTATATTGCACACTAGTGGTTGGTACAATGGGTTGTTCCTACCATACAAATGTCAAACACTCACAATAAAGAATCACAAATAAACACCCACTAAAATGAACAACACCCACAATAATAAACAACAAATTGCAATCTTCCATCAAGGAAGTAGCGGTGGCATATGCAACCTTTAGAGTTAGAAATCCCACATTGAGTCAATAAGAAGTGCATCATGCACCATTTATTTTCACATGAAGATGCATTGAGATATGGCAAGGGTGATGGGAAGAGAGACCTTATTATGTCGTCATGTATTCCATGTGAATTAATCCACTTTTTCTCTATCATTAAGGCTTGATTAATGTGGGTTGTATCATGTTGATTAATTTTTTATATATATAATTAGGGGCACATATATTGATACCCCCCACCCTTTCCTCTATTAAAACATCCATCCAAAGAATTGACAACTACACCCAAACACCTAATAATTGTCAATTATATCAAGGCAAGGGCACAATAATTAGTGGACATCCCTTTGCAATATACTAATGATCCAGATTTATGAGAGGAACAAAATGAATAACATACTGAATACAATAACACAGAGATACGGAGAACAACAAGAGATATTCAGTGAACAATAACTTCTATTGAATAAATAAAATAGGCTGAAACTGTAAAACTACAGAACTGTAAACAACTTGCTGAAATGGCGGTAGTTATCTCTGAGAAGAGATGTGGCTGCTACGCACATCCGTCTGAGCAAAATGATTACAATGAGGCTCTAGAGGCCTTTTTAACATTAGTCATGAATTTCAAAACCTTAGAAATCCAAAAAACATAACCCTGGGAGATGAAACGCCAAAATTTATGTGGGCCCCGATGGGTAAGCTGGTACCTCAACTTCCCGGGGTCGTAACTTTTGCATACAACCTCCGTTTTAGGCGTGTGATAGCCTGTTGGAAAGGTCTTTTCGAGAACTACACATTATGTCGTAAAACCCTAACTTTGTCATTAGCGTGATTATGGAAATCCAAGAAAACATTGTTTAGGGCCCCAAAACATCCCTGGAAGTACATAAAGATGGGCTGACATGAAAACTTAAAAAATAAGCCAGTTGGATTAGGTGGGTGACCACCAATCTCCACCTGGAAAATTTGTAGGGCTTCAGACAACCATAGAAGTGTAGAACCAAAATTACAAAGAAGTACACAAGAACGTGTTGAACTAAAAAATGTCAAGAGGAGCCAGTTGGAATAGGTGGGTGGCCACCAATATCCACCTGGATCAATCCTCCCCCCTTAAGAAGAAATGGTCTCCATTGCGTTGAGTGCCCCCATCAGGTGAGGAAAATTCTTCTGAATTTGGCCCCGGGTAAGCCACTTGCCTTGGTGTAGGAGCTTCCATGCCTTGACAACTCGATAAAGCTAGATCCTCTGTTGGTGAGTGCCCTTGACCTGTGTGTCCACTATCTGATCAGTGGATGCCTCTTCCATGCAGTCAGGGTTGATCTCTATTGGTGTCAATTGTTATGCGATCTCCAAGGTGTCTTATAAGGGTGGAAAATATGACCGAAGGTTGTCCACATTGAACACTAGGTGCAAGCCAAGGAAGAGGGGAGTGCTTAGCTCAAAAGCATTGTCACCCACATCCTTGGTGATAGTGTAAGGCCCATAGAGAAGTGGACGAAGTTTCCAATGGGGCCCTGTAAGGTGTTCTTTCTGCAAATGTAACCAAACCTTGTCTCCCACCTGAAATTTGTGCAGTACTCAATGTTGATCATGGCACTGCTTGTACTTAGCATTGGATTTATGAAAAATATCATGGACCTGATGGCGGATGTGCTAAATCCACTCAATGAATCTGGTGGCTTTGTTGGCCTCAGACTGAACATGGGAAGAATCTGACTATTTTGTTGCAAGAGGTAGTGAAACATCAATGGGACCCAAGGGTTGGAATCCCAACCCCACCTGAAAGGGGCTATGGTCGGTGGAGCTATGGAGAGCCCTATTGTAGTTGTTTTGAACATAGGGAAGACTCTCATCCCATGTACGTGGATTCTTATAATTATACATGTGTAGGATGTGCACAATCATTTGATTGATGACCTACATTTGGCCATCGGTTTGAGGGAGGAAGGCAATGGATTTAGTGAGCTTGGTGTCCAACAAGACTAGAGACTCGACCAAAATGTGTTAAGGAACCTGTTGTCCTGATCGAAGATGACAGTCTGTGGTATCCCAAAATGTGTTAAGGAACATGTTGTCCCGATCGAAGTTGACGGTCGGTGGTATCCCAAAATGGACCCACACTTGTTCGAAGAAGAGATTGATAGTATCTACCGTTGTGATGCTCTTCTTGTAGGATGTGAGAATGGCCATCTTTGAATACTGATTAACCACCATAAATACACAATCATTTCCTTGCTTGGTGGAAGGAAGGACAGACATGTAATCCATCAAGATAGATTCCCAAGGCCTCTCAAGAGTAGGAAGATGGGTGTGTAAGCCTTTATTCTTGATGGTTGGCTTGGCAATGGCCCATGTGGTGCAAGATCTGATATACTTGTTGATGTTTTGTCTAAGTTTTGGCCAATAAAAATGTTTCTGAAGAACGACCAAAATTTTCTCCACGCCAAAATGTCCTTCGATATGACTATAGTAAGCCTCCCAAATCGTCTTTGCATGCTTTCTTGCAGGAACATAGAGATGGCCCAGATGGCATAACAATATGTCTTGAATGTGAAAATTGGTGACATTCGCGCGTGTACCCAAGAGATGATATGTGGTGGTGAAGTCCGGATATTGTTGACAAAGTTGGGGCCACTCAGATGCCTCATGCCCATAGGAATGGAACACAATGGTGAGTGCATCCATGGGAGGTCTACTGAGGCAGTCAACGACATGATTTGTGCTCCATGTATTTTACTTGATTTTGAGATGAAACTGTTGTAGGTAGGTGGACCACTTCTAATGGCGGTCGTTCTACAAATTCCCTTGTGTCCTTATGAACTGCAGAGGCTTGTGATCAATGTGGATGATTTTCTCCTTTCCCAAAATGTAAGGTATCTATTGACGACAGGATTGTACAATGGATTAAATTTCCTTGTCATAGGTGTGGTATTTCCGAACAGTATCTGAGAGCGTCGCACTATGGTATGCTACTAGATGACTATGTTGAATGAGAACTGCACCTACAACATAGTCAAATGCATCAATCTCAATATCAAATGGTTTTTTTAGATCAGGTAAGGAGAGTATTGGAGCTGAGCACAAGCGATGCTTAAGATAATCAAATGCTCGTTGTTGTTCCTTCCCCCACGTGAAATTTTCCCGACCACTGCCCTTGTTCACTTGGCTGAGGGCCCATGCAATATGGGAGAATCCCAACATGAACCGTCGGTAGAAGTTGGCAAGTCCCAAGAATCTTTGAAGCTTGAAGAGTGTTGTCAGGGATGGCCAGTCACGGATGACTTGGATCTTAGTTGGATCAACATGTACCCCATGCTCATCAATAATGTATCCCAAGTATTGGACCCTGTTCATGCCAAAGGATCATTTTTCCAAGTTGTCATATACCTTTTGTTGTTGCAGAGTGATCAAAACCTGTTGAATATGTTGCATGTGCTCCTCCCAAGTTATGTTGAATATGAGTATGTCATCCAAATATACCACCAAAAAGGAGTTGGTGAAGGGTCTCAATACATCATCCATCAACCTCGTGAAAGTGGTTGGTGCATTTGTTAATCCAAAGGGCATGACTAGCCATTCGAGGAGACCTTCTTTAGATTTTAAAGTTGTCTTCCATACATCAATTGGTTCGATGGGAATCTGGTGGTAGCTATACTTTAGGTTAATCTTGTTGAAGAAATTTTCCCCCTTGAGTTGGTCAAGAATGTCATCAATTTTAGGAATTGGGTACCGGTTCCTGACTGTGATTTTGTTTAATTCTCTATAATCAATGCAAATCTGCTAGGTCCCACCTTTCTTTTGCACTAGTACAGTTGAGCTTCTGCAAGGGGAGGAATTTGGTCTGATGTGCCCCTTTTGAAGCAACTCTTAGATCTGACACTTGATTTTGTCATTATCCATCAACGAGTGATGATATACTGGTCCATTAGATAGAGGTGCACCAGGGGTTATATCAATTGGATGCTTGACTTGGAAGTCCATTAGTACCCTGGTGGGTGAGGAGAGGATGTCTTTATACTCTTCCACGATCCTGTCCACTTGCTTCTACTGCAAAGAGAGGCTTTGTGTAGAGGCCACAGATGTGTGGACGACCTTGTGCTTACTATGAGCATGGATCACAAAGAAGACAAACTTCCTTCTCTAGGAATTGACCTTACTGCATTGCTTAGTAGAGATTAAAGAAATAACGGTAGGCGACGCTACCTCTAGTATCCTATACAATTTTCTACCCAAAGTAATAATGACATTTCTGGGTCTAGACTCATACGGTTCGCTTGGCTGGAATTTTGTGGTAGTAGCAGCGACACTAGGTTCAAAATTGATAATCCACTTCCCTCCTTCTGGATTTGATTCAGATTCATAATCTTCCTCTGACTCAGAATATTTCAGTTCGACCACCAGTGACTTCTTGGAGCGGAATTCTTCGGTGTTGTGCCAAGGGATTTTATGGTATTCACTCCATTTTCCTGTGTCCTTCTTCAATTTCTCATTACCCTTCTTGTGTTGCGGCTTGGACTGGTTGTCCTGAGAGTATCCATCTTTTATGTGTTCCTTTTTTTGTGGGTTGGGGCCATCTTTTCCTTGCTTTGACTGTGAGGAGTTTGAAGATCCAAACTCTTTCCACTTTTGCTTAAATTTTTGCTCGATCTTGAAATCATATCTATAAGCCGTACCCAATGATACGATGTCTAGAAAATCCATTTATGTTTGAATGTATCTATGTAGACAACCATTGTATTTGAGCACCATATGTCGCTCAAAGTCTTTGATACCCAATTTGGTGTGCATGGTATGGAAACTATTGGTGAAATTTGGTATTGTCTGGTCCCTTTCCTGACGCAGGGTGGTCCATCTTGTGTATTGGTCCTCTTAGCTTCCAACAAGGTAGTATTTTTCTTTAATGGCATCCCTGAAGGAATCCCATGTGGGGGTGACAACAAATATTGTAGATTCCTCTATGGCCCTTTTCTCAAAGTAAGTATCCCACCAATCCTTAACATGGGGGACGACCTTGTGAAGTGCAAAAGTAATCTTTTCCCTATCGGAAAAATTGTGGAACGAAAAATACCCTTCAAGCAGATTCAACCATTTATCTACAACATATGCATCTATCAATCCTTCAAATAATGGAATATCAAAATTTACATGTACCTTGAAGGGGGTTACATGGCCACTTGATGAAGATGTGTCTCCTGTGGGAAGCTGTCGAAGGATATGTGCAAAGTTGTCCATCATTTCGTTCCTTTGTCGCGCAATGGATTCCTCGAGAAACATTTTAAAAGGATATCCTACTCCATCATATTTTTTTTCATCCCCCATGGGTTTTTTTCAGGTTTATCTCGACCGATATTGCAAAGGATCGACTAGTTCGAGTCCCAACTTCTTGTACCCAAATCTTATCGGGGACATGCATGAAGAAAATAATTGAAGAGCAAATTTCTTCGATACCACTGATCCAGATTTATGAGCGGAACGAAATGAATAACAGATTGAATACAATAACACAGAGATACGTAGAAAAACAACATATATCCAGTGAACAATAACTTCTATTGAATATATAAAATAGGCTGAAACTATAAAACCGCAAAACTGGAAACAACTTGCTCAAATGGTGGTAGCTATCTCTAAGAAGATATGTGGCTGCTACACGCATCCATCTGAGAAAAATGATTACAATGAGGCTCCAAAGGCATTTTTAACATTACTCATGAATTCCAAAACCATAGACTTCCAAAAAACCTAACCCTAGGAGAGGAAACACCAAAATTTATGTGGGCCCCGATGGGTAAGTTGGTAACTCAACTTCTTGGGGTCGTAACTTTTGCATACAACCTTCGATTTTTGTGCATGATAGCCCATTGGAAAGGTATTTTCGAGAACTACACATTATGTTGTCAAAATCTAACTATGTCTACAATTTGACCGTGGAAAGCCAAAAAAACATTGTTTAGGGACCCAAAACGGCCCTGGAAGTACATAAAGATGTGATGACATGAAGACTTAAAAAATAAGCCAGTTGGAATAGGTGGGCAGCCACCAATCTCCACCTGGAATATGTGTAGGGATTCAGATAGACCCATAAGTGTAGAACCAACAATTATAAAGAAGTACATAAGAATGTTTTGAACTAAAAAATGTCAAGAGAAGCTAGTTGGAATAGGTGGGTGGCCACCAATATCCACCTGGATCAACTAATCTTCATCCAATTGAGTTCCCAAGTTAGCTAGGTTATTGTCCTTGTGGTTGAGTCTTTGTTATACATGAAACAAGGAAAGATAAATAATCACTTTGTTGGGGCTTGAATCCTATGGATGATTCTACTTGAAACTAGAGATTTAATATGTGTGTCCCTAAGAAGAAATGAAATTATAATAGAGGAGCATCCAATTACTATTGCATGCTTGATTCCATGTTCAAACAATATTCACAACCCTTGATATAGATCCAAAACTTTTTCCTCATTATTAGTGGTTTTCCTAGACCCTATGCATAGCCATATAATTCATTTCATCTAGGATCAATGAGGATTCCTATTGCACTTGCCACCCATGGATTTCCTTTTGAGGCTCCATCAAATAAGAAAGCATGATGATTCCAATGTGTTTGCCACTACTAGAATTCTAGTTCTTGAAGCCTAACCTACCATCCATGAATCTAGGCAAGCTCTAATATGAAACTTAGGGATGAGAGATCTAATATTTAAGAGTTGTCTTATCCATTCCTTTCCTGTATTTTCAGAACCATTGTATTAACTTTTTTAATCCTAGAAGCACAAATTGTTTCTTGGAGTGGACCCATCACTTGGGCTGCAACCATGCCTAGGGTTATTTTGGACTATCGAAATATTACATTGTTCCTTGCTAACCACACTTTCCATAATATGAATTTAGGGAAAGTGATGCATGCTCTCTTTAGGATTTACTTATTGGAAAAAACTTCCTGGATACACATTTGGTCAAGAAAGCAACATCGTATTCCAATTATGGGGGCCTTGAATGCCACACCTATTTAAATTCTTAGTCATTATAACTTTTTTTCGCAACATAATCCAACAAAACATCTTGATTTTAGGTAGGTAGTATCCTTTCCATATAATTGTCCATATTGCTTATAATGGGGCTAAAGAGGGACATGTTTGAGGTTTAAAAAATAAATACACACATGTTTGAGGCTATTAGAGAAAATCATATATGTTGTCCCCTAAGATGTTGACCTTGAAAAGAATGTTTATAGTGTATCCATTGAATATGCTCATATACTAAATCATATGTGCCCCAACTCTAAACGATGTTTATGCAATGGAAATGACATTTAGATGTTGCATGCCTCCCTTGGAATTGAATTAAGGGTGAGTGTTCGAGAGGCATTTTGGATAAGTATTGGTATCTATGCCAAAAGGAAGTTGAAGGGATAAAGAAAATCAAAATATGGACCAGAGTGTGCGACAAGAGTGGATTCCAATGAGCATGACAAAAGGATGTGTGAAAGAGAAACGCGTAGAAGACAAAAAACACTTATAAATCGTGGGGTTTGGGGACATTTTGGCCACTTTTGTAATGGGTTTTGAGGGACACTATGTCCACTTTTGTAATGGGCTTAGCCCTATTTGTATGTGTAAATATGTAAGAGAGGAAATAGTGGTGGGGGAGAGTGATGGTACATGTATGTTGTGAATTCTTTTTGGGTAAGGGAGTCAAGCGAAGGAAGAAATTTGTAGTATGGCTAAGGAGTGAACTCGCACTGCAATAGAATGACTAGGAAGGTTTGGGATGATATTATTTTGCATATATTGTAGCGTAGTGTGCACAGTTGTAAGAAAACTATTAATGAAGAATATAAGAAGACAGTCATTGTGGATGTAGACCAAGTTGGGTGAACCACGTAAATCTGTGTGTTATGATGTGTTTGCAATATATGTTTTTTTTTTGTTTATGTTGAATGTATGGATCACATATGATGTTGTAATGTTGCACATAGATTATGTTTCATAACAAAGTAACAGTTAGCTATGATAACTACACACATTAGTAAAGGACCTGAATGATGCCTCACCTCCCCTCAGCACTGCAGAACCTTGGTTTTTGCAACCCCTCTATATGCCTCAGGTGCGATTTCAATTTCTCTGCAGGTGATGTCGAAAGGGCTGGTATCAAAGGGTTTTGTTGGTATTTGAATGATTAACCCCAGGTCTTCCCCCTGTGCGCCAACAAATGGTTTTGTTGTCGGGAATGAGAATTGTAATTGAGGGGAATGTTTTGGAGGCCGAATAGAGAAGAAAATGAAGAATGGTGGGAAAGGAAACAATGGTAATTTTCCAGAGAACAAAATAGAAACTCGAGGATTAGCGACAAATAATGGTTACAGAAGTATGTTTTCACAAACCTGCATGAAATTTTCTTTGGTGAATTTCCTATTATCTTAACTGAATGGTTAGGAAGGATATTAGAGAACGTTGGGAGATACAAAACTGAAGCCCCAAGAAAATGGACTCCTCAACTGATCAGACAACTCAATACAGTAAGTAATAAGGTTTCTCACGCAATAGATTTATGGTTGAAAAGTATACTACGGGGTTGTATTACATAATTTGTAGTCGATTGTACCCAGTCTTATAGTGTCACGGAGAGGGACTTATTCAAGGGTCAACACAGAATATATTTCAGGGCATTACATACTTAGATAAAGATGTTATTGTGCGATAAGAATGTCATGAAGATGGATTCTGATAGCTAAACACCTTCGCACACATAGGGGATGACTGGAGGACCGTCTCAGAGTGGGAAGGATGAGTAAGAATCAGATGGGATGAGGATGTCAAGAAAATAAAATGACTCAGACAGAGAGATTGGAGTATTTCACTGTGGGAAAAGGTTTTGATACAGTAAGAGGGAGACTGTGGCTGGAAAAGGAAATCATCACAGAGAATTCAAGGAAAGTGATCCCTGCACAAAAATTCAGGTCACATCGTACAGAGAAAGGAAAAGGAAAGAAGGAGACCCTCAGCACTACCCAGCATAAGGAATTACATCTCAGATCACCCCCCTTTCGGGATGTGCGTCCACCAAGATCCTATTTTGTCGATTTGATTTAGAAATATAATCCATTAGAGATAGAAGAACAAAATTTGCATCGAACCCACGACCCTGTGTGCGTCATTAAGAATTGAAGTAGGAATCGAGGCTAGTTCAAGAGAAATTTTAATAATTGGAGGAAGTCATATAAATAGTCAGAATAATAGGAACAACACAACAAACCAGATCCAGTCAGCATCACCAAGGGTAAGTACAACACCTAATATAAGGCAGGGATAAACCATACATTGAGAATGCCTAAGTTTCAGGGAACATGGTTGGAGGACCCTGAGTAACACTTATTTGTATGCGACACAATATGGATTGTGAAGAATGTCCAGGACAAGGCAACGCAATTTTCATAGTTGGCCACGACATTCAAAGGTAGAGCACGGCTATGGTATATGAACTTTCATACCACTACACCGGTCGAACAGTCAAGAACTTTGGTAGAAATCGGACAAGTGTTGCTAAAGGAATTCATGAAGTCGAAATCTGAATCTCAGTATATTATAGAGCTAAAGGAAATTAAGTAAGTACAAAACTAGATAGAGTGGGATTACGACCAAAGATTTAAAGATGTAATGGGTAGGTTAACCTTTCAGATTCATGATGAACAACACCGAGAATGGTTTATAGCAGGCCTATTACTGCACATTCGATATTCATTAACACAACAAAAGGTCACGTCGCAACCCAAAGCGTTCCAAATCACGATGAAATTAGAAGCATCTCTTGTAGGAGATGGCGCATGTATGGCACAGGTATAGTTACAGTTGGTTGCAGTGATAATTCAATTATTAGAGATAACAAAGGAAAAGAGAAGCATGCACATGTTTGGTGTATAACATGCAAGACATAAGGCCATAGAAAGGAAGAGTGTCCAACCTTCACGCAGTATATGTCCATAGGAGCACCAAACCCATTGGCAAGAGAATTGGGCTACTGCGAGATATGTAAGACATGGGGGCATCATCTGACTGCTTGTCCCCTATTGCTTAAATATTAACACCCCGAGAAATTTATTATGTAACTTTTGAAAATCGGTGGGACATGATGAGAAATATTTCCACACATTCGACTTGATGAGAGAGTGCACTTCATATGCATACATAATTCAGGAGTAAAATGTCACAACAAAAGGAGGAATTCCATAGTATAACACTCCAAGGAGATTTAATCAGGGTGGACATGGAGGTTTCAACAAAGGTTGAGGATGTGGAGGATTTGGTCGAGGAGGCAGAGGATAGATAATATGTTACAATTGTAATCAATCAGGACATTTAGAAAGAGGTTGCCCAAATCCTTGCATGACATGTATGTATTGCAGGGCCTTGGATCACGTGAATAAATATTGTCCTCAATTGATAGCAAAGTGGTGGGTGAGAGGGAATTAGAACTAACATTAAAATCAAAATCAAAACCAGAACTTGTAGATGATATCCACTGAAGAATACGACGATCAACCAAAAGTAGCAGTTGTTACGAGCGGTGGAACGAGAACCAGACTAGATGCAATAGAGAAAGGAAAGGGAGTAGAACAATGGATAAGGAAATCAGATGATCCCATGCCAACATTCAATCCACATGAAGAAGGCTAGACTTATCAACAAGTAAGGATAGAGTTGCTAGGACCATATTGGATAGCTTCAACGTCAAAGACACTATCTGTATACGATATGTCATTGGTGTATGATCATACTATTCTAGACAGACCAATCAAGAAGGCAAATACTTTGAAGGACTTTCTAAAATCCTGTTTAGAATTGATGCAGGATGAGACAACACTGAATACACTGTGCAAGATGATTGATCATTTTACACAAGACAAAGAAGTACCTACAACGTATAAAGCAATGAACCAAGTCTTGTGCAGGAAAAGGACAAACCCAGAGTTCAGATTAAGTGTGCAAATAGGAGAATGTGACATGGATAATGTCATCTTGGACTTAGGATCAAACGTCAATGTTCTTCTAAGACAGACATGGGAAATGATGTGGAAACCGACGTTAGTTTGGTCGAATGTCCAGTTGAGGTTGGCTAACCAACATAAGATAATACCGATCGAGAGACTGGTAGGAGTACCTGTGAACATAGATGGAGTGTGCAGTGTAGCTGACTTTGAAGTTGATATTGTGGATAACAGTCATTCGTACCCCACTTATATTGGACTAAATTGGGCCTTTGAAAAACAGACGATTATCAACCTGAATAAAAGAGAGATGGTTTTTGAAGGAGGGGGTGCATTAGCCTTATACTTCATATACAATGTCAAGGCGATGTCCCTGAACGTGGTCTCCAACTGCGTGATCTTTGTCGCTTCTTCTATGATTCTATTCACATACCATATTGCTTCACATGTAAACCAATGTTGATATGCATCATCCTTACCCATTCCATGGAACACAAGTAGCCTTAGGGTACTGTAGGGTTGACTTCACCTTCTTCTTCACTTGTCTCTTCACTTGTATATACTTCTTTTCTCTCTTCTACTCCAATTGATTCACTATTTGTTTTCCTTTATTCTTGATTAAAAATATGCAAGGGGGGTGGTACAAAGAGGGGTTAAGTCCATATTCTTATGAAATTTCTCGTGAAGTGACCCAAAGAGTTTCATGCTTGTAGTTGCACAAGATCATCTACTATTTCCAATTCATCTCCCCCACCACTGGGGCAGCCTCCATCTTCCTCTTCTTCCAACACACTAGCACATTGCACTCTACCTTCCTCTCCTATATGCACACCACAAATATGTGTTTTGTCTTTCGATCCTATCTGTGCACTACCACTTTACATGCTATTTTCCTCTCTTGACAATGCACAACTGCTCTACAGACCATATTTTCCTCTTATCAGCACACCATTTCTTTTTTCTTCATCTTCCACTAAGGTTGTGACACTCCACAACAGCCAAGGGGTGCAGAATTCGTCACCTCGGCCCTTACTAGTACCACTACGGGTATCCCCACTATGTTATCACTCCAAAAGTCACCCTAGACTATAATTAGGTGAGCTTTGTAACATCAAAAGTTTTGTAAATGTAAATGAGTTTTTTAAAAGGTCAAATGGACAAGACTCAGAATAATAAGGCTTTAACTCAGAAATATGGGTTAATCATGCACAAGCAAATGAGGTCTTGATTAGCTTTAGTCAGTGAATAGGAGGAAGACTTAGTGAGGGAGGTGTAAAGGTCTGCTATTAACATCAGGTCTTCAAGCAGCCCAAGGAAGAAAAACTCAAACACAAGATCCTCTTGAATTCAAAGTTTAAAGAAAACTGAAGAACATCACAACAACATTATAATCGAACATTCATCATAACATAACCATGACAAACTCATGTGGATCCTCCAATCATGAATACTTCAGCATAAGAGGTAACAAGATGATGTAAAGAAAAAATGACTTCTACTAATAAAAAATTCTCAGGTCTAGTACATAACCAGAGAACAATTTACTCAGTCAAACAAAATTACAATATGGGAGCCTCAACTCAACCATTCGAACCTTCCATTCTCAATTAGAACATGGATTTATAATAGAAAAGGAAAGGCAACAGCTGGAGGTGTGATATGGCCCTTCCCCTCCTTGGATTCTCTAACAACAACTATTAATCAAACACCTAGGCTAACAAATATTAACAAACTGCTACAAAAATGGAAAATGTTGGCCATTGATCCAACCAACATCGAACTAACTTGATCTTCTGTTGTTGCACATATCCATATGTGCCAAGTGTCTTTTAATGCTTGTAATTGTCATCATGCTATCAACTGTTATCTCTGTCTATCTTCCACATCATCAGCCATTCACTAATATGATAATTCAGCCCCCCCTATATTCTTGGTACCTGTAGGTAGCGCCACTCTAGTGCATCTCTATGCAAGAATCCATCTCTACCAGAAATTAGGTAGTGCCTGCCAGAAATTAGGTAGCACATGCCTGTGTTTCCTATTAGGAGATTTGGCAGCACACAAGAGATTAGGTAGCACCCATGAAATTCGCAGTGCCCAGGAGATTGGGTAGCACCCGTGTAGAAAACGCAACACCCATGAATTTTGGCAGCGTACTGTGAATCCGTAGTGCGCTCCCCTCTGCACATCCATGCATGAAAATGGTGGAATGAGCGAGAAATTGGGAACATCATCATATATATCGTGACTTCACTTATTTCTTCAACACCTACTCATTCACTTGGCACCTGGCAGCCTACAATTTATTTTAAAAATCGACTCATGGAACATATCCCATATGTCTCGGGGGAACATAGATTGTTGTCTTTATATACGCCAATGCTCTCATAGCATATTCGATGAGACAAGTGGAAAAGAATTGGGCTTGTGTTGAATGTGTTCTTTGGCATATGAATTATTTTGATATGTAGTGTGACTTAGGAATAGGATTAGAAGTTGACACTTAAGCACACACCACTTTTTGGTAAAATTTACAAATAAAAATATAGTTTTTTATTTGAAAATATAAAGGCACAAAAATAGGATTTTAGGCTAAAAAAAAGCAAGTCAAAAGACATATACCATAAAGTTCATGGGTTAAAAAGGGATCAAATGAAATCTTATCAGGGCTTGATGAGGCATTTGAAGATTATGACAATTAGAAAAAGACCTAGGAAAAGAAAAGCAAGCATGAAATGATGAAGGCACTTAAAAATTTTAAGAGCACAATTTTACGCACTAAGACATTGGACACCTTATCCTCTATGCCACGCCTCTTTTTGGGCCTATCCTCATCTGTGTTCCACTCTAGCATGACATACTCTTTCACACTACCACTTGGTGTAGTTTCTTTTCTCTTCATCTTGGGCTCGACCCCTCGTTGTGTGCCCCTAGCTAACTATTTTCCACTTCTCTGCTCCACTTTTCTTCTTATCTAAAATATTATT
>SNQJ01S0225545.1:0-14386 GCA_010110895.2 Picea sitchensis
ACATTTGAAAAAAAAATTACAAGTTAAATAAGTACATCAATAAAAAATAACATACTAACCTTGCAAGTTCAAAATCCGAGCTATGTAGATCGAGAATTGGATTTGTTCAACCGATGGGTGACGGAAAAAATAAATAGCTCAAACAAAAGCCAATAATATTGTCGCAACTATAGCAACTGTGTCGCAAAGTCTCTTAAAGCCACGTATATATAGATCAAATAGTCAACTAGCCGTTAACACCGACCAATGATATAGACAAAATTTTCGTTGCTATTGCCACGAAAGTTTGTCGCTATAGCGACAAAAATCCCGACTAGGTTAAATTAAGATTTGCGTCGATATTGCGATGAACTTTTATGGCAGTAACGACAAAAATCCCGCCTTGTTTAAAAAAAATATTAGACTAGTGGAAGCGTGGAAAATTTTCATGGAATAATCCGCCCATATGTAGTAGTGTAACCTAGTGTTAGATTGACATTTATCACATCAAGACACCAATATGCATACATAAATCATCACCAGTCTGTCAACAACATATATATTATACACCATCAAAAAGCACTAACAAACATCAACACAAGTGAACACCACAAAGATCCCAAAAATGTATATCCACACACACACACACACACACACACACACACACCTGTCAACAACATATATATTATACACCATCAAAAAGCACTAACAAACATCAACACAAGTGAACACCACAAAGATCCCAAAATGTATATATCCACACACACACACACACACACACACACACACACACACACACACACACACACACATATATATCGCATGAATGTCATCGCTAAGCTTACAAAAAAGTACATCTGGTACAATATCCATAGGTAGGTAAATCACCTTACCCCTATAGATACAAAACGATGCTATACCACCATATACAAAATGGGCTCACCAAATATATAGATACAAAATACATAAATACATAGGAAAAAATTTCATGACGCCTCTAGAGCTCCACCACTCGGACCTCTCTCTAGAGGAGGGGCCCCACCAGCTGGGGGTCCTCCAGGTCTAGGGGGTAGTCGATTAGTCATCGCTGCCCCCGCTACTTCTTCTAAGTGGATTAGGGTTTGCCACTCCTCCAGTATGCCCACACACTTCTCTAGGACCCCTCATCCAGGATCCATGACCACATGGGCTCAAGCACTCCCTGTAGCACCACCTCAAACCGGTGACGGAAATCTTCTAACACCCCGTCAGCCTCTACCAAAGGAGCGTGTGATGGCCCAACAATAGGGTCATCAAACCGGCGTCTCCTAACCACCTTCTCATCACCAGTAGGTCTCACCTCAACATATTCCCTTCGTAGTCTCTCTCATGCCCCCAGCTCTCCCCGCGAAGGTCTCACCAATCCTTGATGAGATGGCTCTCTAACCAGCTCCACCTCTCATCCTCATGGTCCCACATCTGCACATACAACAAACAAGTGATAACATCAACATCCACCCATACATAAAAATATACATGATATACTATATACAAAATAAAACCATCAAATACCTATCATACCTCTCAGTGGTCAAACACCTCCTCACCATCTCTGGATCATCTTTGAAGTACACCCCACAATACGGATACTTCAGTATGATCTATGGCAGACCGACACCACACTCGTGCAACCGTGGCCTTGAAATAATGGCCACCCTCCCCACCAATCGCGTGACGAACCAAGATCATCACCCACCACCTCAACAAGGACTGCCTCGCTATCAACCAAGTGCCTAACAACACTCTAGGGCACAACATCGACACCTCCAAAAACCATGATACCAAGTGTTACACATTATTTTCAAGTATCCCTATGACCATTAATGATGTAAACCTATCCGTTGCCTTCAAAGGGGTCATAACCGAGTTCCTCAAGAGAGAAGGGAGAAGAACTTTTCCTCGAGAAAAGAAGTTTCACTTTCCTATGTAAAAACCTTTATAAAAAGGAAGTTCTCTGTGTTTCTATATAAAAGGTGGTGTGAGAATGACCCATTCTCGCAGGTTGCACTATACTGTGGTGCAAGATGTCTGCAGGTTTCTCTATAGGCAGGATACGAGAATGCTCCTGCATGGGAAAATGAGTGTTTTCTTGAATCTCTAGAAGGAGAAACTTCTATGGTGAGGTGGCATCCCAATGGTTTGGATCTTACTCACTTTCATGATTTAGTGGGATCATCCTAACCTCCTCACCTTATCCCTCTTCAATCCTATAAAAGGAGAGGGAGTTCTCATGGAGAAAGTGCTTTTCAGTCTGGTTAGCTTTGTTGGTTCTTGATTTTGTTATTTCTAATTTGGTTGGAGTGGCTTTGATATTTGCTTTGTCAAGATAGATTGTGAGTATCTATCGATCTATGGTTTCAATCCTTGGAGCAAGAAGTGTGTGGGGAACCTAAGGACGCTTTGGAAGGACCCCACGACATCAAGGCCATGGTTGTAATCTCTTCACATTTAATATGATACACTAATATGATTCTTTTCCATAAATCTATTTCCACTTTATTGTATAATTCCTTGATCATATACATAGATTGACTGTTGAATAGATCAAGGTTTTATTCACTTGGTTGGTTTGTGTTGTCTCATTCTTGACTACACAAGAGCACTGAGCCAAGCGTGAGCAACAAAGACCAAAGGAAGCGAGCACAAGGTATGTTATTTTTCTTGCCTCCTAGTTAATTCAATGGTTAAAAATCTAGGAAAGAGTCATGTTCTGTCTTTGCTTTGTTCTAGATCCGTGTGGATCTAGGGAGATCGGTTAATCAAGACTCCACGGATTTGTGAGTCCAATAACACCAAGATAGACCCAAAGGAAAACTCCCCCGAGTCAGTAGAACGACACCTGTCATGTTGTCCTACCATCTTGGCATGGAGCATCAAACCCCCAACAAAATTCTCACCAACCAATGCCCTCTCCATGATCCTCAATTGACTTCCACTGATCCGCTGAGTAGCAAGAGACCAGAATCTCACTTATCATCACGCTAATAATAATGATGCATAAGGGAATCCATTGTCCCAATCCTCACCACGGATCCCCATAAAGTTCTCCCTTGAACAATATCTCCAGGCTAAGACAACCAACTGACCA
This sequence comes from Picea sitchensis, assembly GCA_010110895.2. NCBI lineage: Eukaryota > Viridiplantae > Streptophyta > Pinopsida > Pinales > Pinaceae > Picea > Picea sitchensis. Next base: position 3,107 of record SNQJ01S0225545.1, read on the forward strand.
TCCCCGGGTACTACGGGCTCCATTGATAGCGGGGCTCCTCGAAAAGGGAGCCCAGTCAAAAAATATACATCCTCCACTACAGTGAAGGCTAGCTTCTCACCTCGCACCATAAATCAATGCCGGTCAGGGCTCCACATCTTGATTAGGAATTGCAACAAATATTCTTGTGCCTGCACTAGCGAACACTCAAAAAACTTCAGTAGCCCACATGCTGCCAAAGCATCTTGGACTTCTAGCTCCTCATCCCTCACTACCTCCCATAGGCTTGACTAGTCCCTCTCTCTCCAGTGAACCGACATCGTCCAAATGATCACTTGCACCCACATATACAACACTTGATTAGCCATCATAACCCATAAAAACATCAAAATATACAAAAACGATAAGTTTTTACACCCTCCAGTTTTTCCTCAAAGGCGCGCACACATGTGCACCTGTTCATCCCCCAGTCGTGCACTCATGCGTGACTATTTTCCATATAGAGGCGCATGCATGTGCCTTTGTCACACATACATGCGCACATCATCGTGTTCTTGTTCACTACATAGCTGTGCATGCATGCACAACTGTTAGGAATACATACGTGCATGTATGTGCTACTGTGCCTTGCACAACCGTGCATGCATTGCACGCCTGTTTTCCCCATTAGGGTGCCCCTATGCGCAAATTTCCGCATTATAGACACGCACTCATGTGCGTGAATTTCTCGATCTCCCACGCACTAGGGGGCCCACGCCCACAAAACCCCCTGTACGACCCTCCATACATGCCCTCCCCCCCAAAAAAAACCCTAATTCTATGCAGGAGGATACGACAACTAACCTGAAGCTCGCTAATCCTAAATCTACTGCCTCGATCTCCCGAAATATTCAAATCTCCTCTACAATCACTCGTCCACTCAATATGACAATAGGTACAAATGAGGTGGCTTTGTGGGCCCTACAACCATATATAGTCCATTTGGCCAGTCTTCCAGACTCAATTCTGGGAGCCTCAAGCACCCATTTTTCAATCCGTCTTCAGCCACGGGATCAGGACCCCATTACCTAAATAATTCTATTCCCCAGGTTATTTTCCATCCTCAGCCCCTGAGGGACATTTTTTCCATTTGAAACTTAGGTACACATGCTTACATTCACATATTATTGAATAAACTGTTATATGGTCTTTCTTTTCAGATATTGTTCACGTCGAGTATTCGGTTTTTATGTGTGTAGGTACTTGCTCATCATACATCAACAATATCCCTTCAGGTATATCATCGACACTGGCATGTAGTCATTCCCTCTGAATATCAAATTTCATCTCCCAGTGACACCCACCAACTTCGCCTCTAGGATCCCCACGTCTGGCTCTGCAGTACTATCACCTCCACTTCATTTCAGTATTGTCACCCAGTAGCACCTTCCCCCACATGAGTTGTCCCATTCATAATACCCCTTGGAACTTCGACACTCATGTTGTTTTCACCCTTTTAGAGATGGGAGTTATGATAGTCTTATGCATCATCGAGAACCAACCACATACTCCTTCTCCTCATTATGCTAGCCTACCCAATGGACTCCCAGGTTACTTCATCATGGTTCTATTTTAACTACATCCCCACTGTCTCATTCACCATCCATTTTCATCCACCATCAGTTTTCCCATCTGCAGATTGTCCTCCATACATTTCCCCCAATACAAAAGCCCACCTATGGGGCCCTCACCCTCCACTTGTTTCCCAACCAACTTGTGCCATCATCGACCAAGCCATATTACATTGAGGCACCTGTTTCTGTATCTACACAATTATCCCACCTTATTTTTTATTCTTTTAATAATTGTACAAACCCTTTTTCCGCATTTTCATATCTTTCTGTTTTCTCCTTTAGTGACCTTCCTTTTCTTGGCAAAGCAACCCTTGTCGCCCTTGGTTGGGGAATTTTTTCACTTCCCAACATCAATGACATTATCCATAAACCCCAAGTATCTTAAAGCCCATACACCTTTTTGATCTCTATGTTTATCCATTTTGTCACACCTCTGGCACAACTCACCCTCATCTAGTCGTCCCCTTGACACTAGATTCAGTTTTACTATTACTTCCACTTTGCATATCTCCCCAACCAAAGGAAGTCTTGAGTCTCACTGCATCTTGAATTCATTCATGTACCTCATCAATTCCTGATCTCATCTAATGGATTTCAGAAAGCCTTTTTCTTCTTGGAGTCGCGTCTCCCTTTATGTCGACATCAACATGGTTTCCAGAAGGGCGACAATATCTTGACTCTCATTACTTTTACAATGAGGAGTCTCATATGGCATAGGGAAAACCACCATTTTTCTCTACTGTCATTTACCCCCATAACATTCGACTTCAACACTATCTCATGTTATGGTGGGTCTTACTTTGCGACTATTACATTTGTTTTATCTTAGCTGAAGACCTCTGAAATTTGATAGACTTTCAATCTATTCACATTATAGACACTTCTCATAGGTGTCCTTACATTTTTCAGGGTTTGTTCACCATCAAAATTGTCCTTTGTTATTATCAAACCACCCCCGAGGGCGTTGTAGTGATCTACGTCCACACACAACTTCAATTATTGTATTACATCTTTTTGAGTTACATGACACGAGCATGGGGCATGCCCGCCTCATTTGTACACAATTTTATTTTTTCCACACCTTGGGAAAGGCTTGGGTCCTACAGGTTCCTCTCTCCTTCCAATGGGCCGCTCTTGACACTCCCCACAATGCTCTTTCTTACACAAGTACTCTCAATAGAATAAACATTGACGTATTTCAGCTATATGTATGATCCTAACCTCACACATCAGGGGGCATTTGTTATCATCAGAATTTCATCGACAAATGGTTACAGGAATCCATCATCTTCAAAACACTCATTAGTTCACTCATGGACCAAAAATGCATCTCCAAAAGGACCAAAACTATACAACCAACAATAAAATCAGCATGTGCTAAAAATACACAAGGCGCGCACGCACGTGCGACAGTCAGATAACATCATAAAAGTTCACATGTGCCCGATGCATGACTATGGATGCAAAAAGCCACACACACCTCAAAATGATTCATTTATGATATTGGTCAGCCTTCCACCCACTTCTGGTTCAACTTCCAAGTCGATTTGACATCAAATCTTGGCTGAATCTGACTGGAGGGCTGGTCAAAGCCCTAAAGGTGCCCTAAAGGTGCCCTAAAGGTGCCCTAAAGGGCCCCTTATTCACACTAAGAATTGGTTAGATAATACCTCAAAGCTATGCTATAAAATAAAACCATGGGTGCACTATATTTTCAAAGAATTCATTTGTATTGTTATGTTGTTGATATTCTCTTGGAGGATCCTCTATCCTTATCAAGAGCATGCTAGCACCATTTTAGTTAGCCATTCATATCACCTCTATATTGGATGTTCTTTGGATTCTCTTCACCATTTCATTTTAGTTCCTTACTTGTAAGAAGAGATCAATATTTGGGGGTCCAAGAGCCCTCCCTTGGAGAAAGAGGGGACCCAAAGTCTCCCTTTCTCTTTGGTGTCTTCTTTCCACTAATACAATCCTTTCCATTGGTGGCATGAGTCTAGTTTAATTTCTTTTATCATTCTTAGTTTAATTCTTTTCTTATCTTTTATGCTTTATACTTCTAACTCTTTCCTCTACTGCTATCTTGCCCAGCTGACCCAATTGGGCTTGTAAGCACCCTTATTTTTCTCATTTAGGTGAAAAAAGAGGTGCAACAATGATTCCACTCTCTTGCGCACAAAACGTTAAGGCTCGTGCACTTACCCCGGATCTAACGATTGTTGATCCTCTGTGCTCAGATCCAACAGATGGGATCTGTTTCCCTCTTCTATGCTTCCTTATGTCACTGGATGCTGATCTAACGGTCCAGGCTCCTTCTCACAACCAATCTGATGGGTGTTGTCACTTCTCCTCCTGAGATTTTGACTTCTTCTTCCTTGGAATATTTTGTCAGTGTTCAAAGGTTTCGGCCTTTGAAATTTCTCTTGCAAACCTGATTATATTGGGTCTCGCTAACACTCTTGAAAGCGTTATCTCTTATAATCTTTAGGACTTAGAATAAGTCTGTCACCCACACACTTATTGCATTATCCCTTATGAGTTTGATCTCCTCAAAGATTCCTATATCCCACACACTCCTTGCATTTCTGGGATTTCGTCAAACTCAGATCCGAAGGATTTCTTGAAAATAAATGCTTCTTGCCCTCCTGGCATTCTCCTTGCTCGATGCACACCTTGCATGGTTTCTCCTTATAGAGTGTTCAATAACTCTGTCTCTTTATGAAATCAACACAGAGTTCTTTCTGTACACTGCTAGTACTTCTGCTGATGAAGGTTCAATGATATCTCTCCTGAGCTTATCTGAGGTTAATTCACCTCTGTCAATGCACTCATTGAGGACTATGTGCACTCCTTGCACTTGAAAAATCAAAGAAGAGAAACAATTAGAACTCATACAATACTTCACCAGTTCATACATTCAGAACATGAATGACATATAAATAAAAATAATGAACAAAAATACATGAACACACTATGTGCAGGAAAAACAACTTTTCTATTATCTCTGTGTGTCTATACAGATGTTAACAAAAAATGGACTGTAACAGAGTCCTAGTTCTCTCAAGCTCTCTCTCAGAACTATTCTAACTCTATCTTGAGTTCTTCTTTTGCTATCAAACCTCTCTCGATTTATTCTTCTCCTATCTGACCTCTCTACCAAGATCTATCTCTCTCTTCTTACAAAATGAGAGATCTACAAGCTTATCCTCTCTACCACCTTAGTGCTATCACTGTCTCAGTTATGACACCATACCTATAAGGCTCATTACATAAATTTTTATCTTGACATGAATATGATCTGGACTTTCTACATGTAACCATTTAAGGAAACCCTATCCACTACCTGTACAAAGGCATGGCCTGGAATTTATCAGCCTTACAATACAAAATTCGTATAAGATCAGATTTGAAATTTAAAAATGGGAGGGTTGATGCCTCTCCCTTTCTCCATTGTGCGTTTGCATGTTGGCGAATTACTGAGGTGGAGTGATGCTCCCACATCATAATCCATTGTTGGGAAAATCATGAGCTCTTTCTCATGATCTCCTCTTCTCAGTGTTGAAATCCCCCTGGATCCCAAACACTACCTTGGAGTTGTCCTCTTGCTCCTCTCCAACTATGCTGCTATTGTTGCTTCTTCTTCTGTTTCTTACCTGCTGTTATGAAAATATCTCTTCTATTCATCTCCCCTTTGCTGACTTCTTTTGATGACCTCAACATCAACTTCTTGATTTCCTCTATCACCCTGTCCAACTGCTCTAGTGGTTGGTTCTTCTTACACAGTCTTCTCTGCTGCACTTCTTTCTCCTTTCCATGCTTATCAATGGGTATATCTACTTGATATCCCATGCTGTCTTTACTTCTCCTTGTGGCACTTGTTTTCCACTCTGTTGCAGACTCCAATTCCACAGTCTCATCATTGAGCTACTGCTCAGCTTCTTCCTCTGACATATTAACTTCTCTTGTCAGCTCCTCTGATACTGGCATATCTCCAACTCCCTCCAACAGTTCCTCTGGCTGGTATGTTCCTCCATATGCTTCCAAATTGACCTTTCAGATGTGAAAGATTTGCACCATTACCCTTATTTCTGGGGCTTCCAATTCCTCATATAGCTCATCAAAATCCATGCTGTCTATTTCCTCTTCTGCTGCAGGCTTCAATGCTACAGTCATCTCTTGTTCAGATTCCTGGCTGAAAATTTTGAGCCATTCTTTCGAATGCTAATCTCCTTTTGCTGGGGTAGACATCAGTGTCTTCTCCATTTATTCCCCTTTGACAGTTTCTTCTAGCTGTCCTTCCTCTTCTACTGCACTTTCATCATGTGCACTGGCGTCTACTTGGTTGTTTTGTAGGAATGTCTTGATCCCTCCAATAATTATAATGCTCCTCTGATCTTCCTCTTGGATGGTGAGAGTATTTAACTTCTCATCAACCTCATTCACATGGTCTGCACACCCACATGAATCTTCACCTATCATCACTCCTTGCTGATATGAAATCACTTTTGATCTCCTGAGACTTTCAGATGGTCTCATTTCTTCCCCCCTTCCCACCTAGCAATTTGGGACCTCTCTTCTACCCACCTGGTAGTCTATGAGATCAATTGATCTTATCTCATTTCCCACTTGGCAATCTAAACTTTCAGCACTGCTCCCATGGAATTATATGAGACCTTCCACTGATCTCTTTCCATTTCCCACCTGGCAACTTGAAAGTCCATTTTTTCCCACCTGGCAGTTTATGAGATCTTTGACTGATCTCACCTCCTCCTCATCACTGAGGCGTCTCCCAATTTCTGGTTCACAGATGTGAATATGTTCCTTCTCTGTGTCATCGAGGTTTCCTAATTCCCTCAGCCACCTTCTGAACTCTTGTTGTTGCTTTCTGTCCAACAACTCTTAAACATGCCATTTTTACATCCTGTTAAGAGGAAATTTGTACCTCCAGTGTACCTTTGTCTTTTTCCACATCCTCAATGCTAGATGTTCCATCCTTGCTCTTATCTCATTAAGCTCTAGATACATCTATGGATTTATTTTCTGTTTGTGGTCTTCTCTTTGATCATGCTCATGGCCTTCAGTAGCCATTTCCACCTTCTACCTGCTCTCCTGGAAAGCCTATGGATCACTCTACATCTGTGAGCATCTCCATATTCTCTCACGACTCACTTGGCTGTTTAAATTTTTGTTGCTAATGTGCACATGCAACAAACTTATTAAAGAGCATCGATACTTTGATTCCTTCACCTACTATCTACAGGAAAATTTGAACCTCAGATATCATCTAATGTTACCAGATCATCTCATTTTACCATCTCCCTCTTGTCTGATTTCTGTAAACAAAATTATGGCCTCCTCCTCTTTCTCTTTCACCTGAAATCTACAGACAAAAATTCAATATTTGATACCACCTGATGCAACCCCCCTACTCCCCCGTAGGGCTGTGCGACCTCTCAGTATAGGATATTTCTAATTCCTGAGTTGAATTGACTCTTTGGGTTCCTGATTGAACCCAAATTAATTATACACAAGCCCCTTTTCTTCTGTGTGCAAGTTCTGTCAGACCCGCCTAGTTTCTATGGTCATGATCTAACTGATATCGATCTTCCCTCGATCGAGGATTCACAACAACTTTGGACCCTTAACGTACTCACTCTTTACGAAAGAACCCTGTCCCTAATATCTGAAAGTGCTCACCCGATATCCCTTTGATCGTGCCCATTGATCTCCTATCCTGATGAGATCAACGATTCCAACTCACTTCGGGTTATGAACTAGCGCGTTCACTAATTCCTCCTCTACTCCCCACAATTATTCCCTACCATCGATTTCCCTTCTCAGATCGATGACCCTAATCCTCTTTGGGTTTTCGGCCTTCGAAAAACTCAACTTCTCGTGCTCTGCAAGCTCCTTTCACTAAGTGCCTTCTTCGCATGTGTCCTCAGGCTATGTTCTCGCATGACCACACAATTACCTGTTAAATCTCACACACCTTCAATCCCCCAAAATGTTATGGGACCGTCGATATCTCGATATTGACGGTACCTTTGGATTGATGGTTCACATATGCCCTCTCCAAATCAATGAATGAGATATATTCACTATTTTGAACTTTAGGGTTTTGAAATGTCAAACCTTGCTACCTCCGTATGACAATATTTTGGAATAGAAGATCTTTTGCCACCCATCCCTTTAAATGTGCGGCTAGGATATCCTCCATGAATCCAGCCTTTGGGGATCTCAATTCTCAACCTGTATCCATTGCTGACTGGTTATCTTCTGGAGTGGAAGATTTGTTGACACGTATCCTCCCAAATCTACGGTCTTGAACCCACTTCGGGACTTTAGTCTCCTCAACCAGATCAATGGTCCTCTGACTCCTTTATCTATTGACGATCGAGATCTTTTGCGGGTCTTCAGACATTTTCCTCCTCCTCTTTCTTCCATATTTTTGAATCTGGCACCATGTGTCCTCCTTCACATCGACGACTCTCATCGCTTCAGATTTTTAGACTTCGAAAATCTCAAATCTCAACCTCCTGACTTCCTGTTGCTTTTATCTAACGTTGCTAATCCTCTCACACGTGTCTCCTCGTGGATCAATGGCTACGATCCCTTCACGTCTTTGGGTTTCAGACTTCTCAATTTTCAACTTTCGCTTCCCTCTAAAGTATGCAGATTTTTGCCGCGTGTCCTCTCAAATCGGATGACTGAGATTTATTTCGGGTACTTGCCCGAAATCCACAGATTTTGTCTACATGTCTCTTGATCTGACGACTCTGAATTACTTCGGGTATTTACCCGAAGCCCATAGATTTATGCCACGCATATTTTGGATCCAACGGTTTAGATTCTCTTCGACTCTTCGGGCTTTGATAGTCTCAGTTCCCCACTGAAATCCACCACAATTTACCCCAGGCTCATGATCTGTTGACGAGTGTCCTCTTGCAGATCAATAGCTTGCGGCTCTTTGACTATTTGGGCTTCAGGTGTTTCAACATTTTACCTTTGTCTCCCTTTGGATCTCTTGACCCGTTGACATGTATCCTTCTAGATCTAATTGTCCATATTTTCTTCAGGTGTTTCACCTCCTCTTCATCCTCAAACTCCCAGAGCTATGGATATTGTGCCACCTGTCTTCCTCAACGATGGACGGTCCCTATTCGGTTTGGGACTTCAGGACTTTGATGAGTCCACTCTCCTGCACACACAGCGTTAAGGCTTGTGCACTTACCCCAGATCTAATGATTGTTGATCCTCTGTGCTAAGATCCAATAGATGGGATCTATTTCCCTCTTTTGTGATTCCTTATGTCGCTAGACGTTGATCTAATGGTCCAGGATCCTCTCACAACCAATCTGATGGTTGTTGTCGCTCCTCCTCCTGATCTTTTGACTTCTTCCACCTTGGAAGATTTTGTCAGTGTTCAAAGGTTTCGGCCTTTTAACTTTCTCTTGCACCTTTGAAGATTTTTCAATGTTCAAAGGTTTCGCCTTTTGAACTTTCTCTTGTGAACGCCACTATCTTGGGTCTCACTTACACTCTTGAAAGCATTATCTCTTATGATATTTAAGACTTAGAATAAGTTCGTCACCCACGCATTTCTCGCATTATCCCTTCTGAGTTTGATCTCCTTTAAGATTCTGATCTCCCATGCACTCCTTTAAGTGCTTTCTCGCTGGGATTTCGTCAAATTCATATCTGAAGGGATTTCTTGAAAATAAATTCTTCTCTCCTCCTAATGTTCTCCTCACTGCATGCACACCTTGCAAAGCTTCTCCTTACAGAAGTGTTCACAACTATGTCTCTTTACAAAAATCAACACGCTTTCCTTTCTAATGACTCCTAGTAATTTCACTGACATGAAGGTTCAACGCTATTCCTCCTAAGATTCTCGAGGTTAACTTCCACTGCCAATGCACTCCTTTATGCACTAAGTGCACTCCTTTTGCACTCTCAAAAACCAAAGAAGAGAAACAACCTAAACTCATACAATACTTCACTAGTTCATACATTCAGAACATACATGAATGACATATAAAACAAAATAACGAACACAAATACATAAACACACTCATGTAGGAAAAATTGCTTTCTATTATCTTTGTGTGTCTATACAACAGCCATAAAAACTAGACTGTATCAGAGTCCCAAGCCCCAAGCTCTCTCATAACTATTCTAACTCTATCATGAGTTCTACGTCTATCGCACTCTCTCGAGTTTTGTTTCTCCTATCTGACCTCTCTACCAAGATATCTCTCTCTTCTTACAAAATGAGAGCTCTATGAGCTATCCTCTTTGCCACCTTAGTGCTATCAATCGCCTCTCGCCATTTACACCATACCTCTAATGCTCAATACATAAAATTTTTATCCGTGACTTGACTACTTATATGGACTGCTATTGTGTAACCATTTAAGGCAACCTATCCACTACCTATACAAATGCATGGCCTAGCATTTATCATCCTTACAACACACAAAATATGTATAAGAGAAGATTTCAAATTTAAAATGGGAGGGTTGGTGCTTCTCCCTTTCTCTATCATGATCCTGGTGTTAAGACATTGGCAGTGGAGCGAAGCTCCCCAGATCACTTTTTCATCATTTCACAGAAAGGACTACCACGATCAATGTACATTATTTTGTTGATTACTTTGGTTGGTTGTCATTGATGTCAACCCTTCAAGAAAGTTTGGTAGTGAATTCTGGTAGCACAGAGGTTTGGGTAGTGGACCCAAGTTTGTTTGATGTATAATGGTATGAGTTTTAATATATTTGAAGGTAAGACTAATATGGATGGATAGTACATGTCATACCATTTCGGTGGTATGTTGAACGTCACATAACTCCTCGCGGTTAGAGAGTTACGACCATCTGAAGTTGGAGAAACCTCACGAGTCATCTAGAAGCCCCAAAAGGTCAAAGTAGTCAAAGTGGTTGAAAAGAAGAAATTATTTAAATAATGAAGTGAAGTGATGAGTGTACTATAAGTCAAAGTGGATGAAAAATAAATTATTTAAATAATAAAGTTAATGGAGAAATTATTAAGTGGACACATGGTTAGAAGTGGGTTAGCCCTAAAATAAGGAAAGTGGTTTAAGAGATTTTGGAAGGTAAATAATAAAGTGAAGTGATGAGTGTACTATAATTCAAAGGGGATACAAAATAAATTATTTAAATAATAAAGTTAATGGATAAATTACTAAGTGGACAAGTGGTTAGAAGTGAGTTAACCCTAAAATAAGGAAAGCGGGTTAAGATGGTTAAAAGGTAACCTCTTGAGGAAGCTACATGAAAGTATAAATAAGAGGCAAGGATCTCTCATTTTAATCATACTTGAGAATATTGAATATATACAAATGACTGAGGTAACCAAAGGATATCTAAGATGAATTTTAGAGGGAAGGTGAAGTAAAGAAGGCTGAAATTCAAGGGAGGATAAATTCTTTTGATGATGCTTTCTAAGGTATGTTATTTACAGGTCATCTCACCATTTTCACAATAATTTTTTTTTCTAGAATGATTCAAACCATGAAATTGAGAGGCCGTTGAGGAAACATATCCAAGTAGCTATGATAAAAATTTCATCTTGTGGTTCGTTTTATTTTTGGAGTTACACTCCGTGGAAAATAGGGTTTGTGGCTAGTCCTGAAACTAGTTTAAAACATGTGTTTCTGGTAAAA
>SNQJ01S0225545.1:14396-25847 GCA_010110895.2 Picea sitchensis
GGGTTGTTTGGACAGGCTATTGTGATAGGTTATTTGTACAAGTTTGGTGCATGGTTGATGCATTTTTTTATGGTACAGGTTGTTAAAGGTTGATTACGGGTTGATTGGTATAGGTTTACAATAGTATATCTCGCAGTGATAGTGTGACAATGGTTCCATCATTCTACTTCTATGTCAGGGAGGTTGGACGGGGCTAGGATAGGTGGTTGTAGCCACCTTCTAGTTATAGATGTAGAACATAGGGGGTTGTACCCTCCTTCTGGTTGTAGCTAGAGAATTGGGGAGTTGGATCTTCCTTCAGGTCGTAGCCTGAGAAACTAGGGGGTTGCAGCTGGAAAAAAAAGGAAGTTGGTGCTTCCAATGAATGCAATTCTTAAAGACATATAAGAAAAATCATTATGTGGTTTTCTCCCACTTTGCGTTTCCACGTAAAAACATTGGTGTACTGTGTATGTGTATGATTTTTCATTTGTTAATTGTTTATTTACTCTACAACTATTGGATGATAATGCTACATTGATATAACACTTGCATTGTGTGGTTAAAAAGGACAATTTCTCTATTACTAATTCACCCCCCCCTCTCAGTAATCCAACAATTGGTATTAGAGTCGGTTCCTTCAAGAATTAATTTAACCACTGAAAGGTAGATAATGGAGAGAAACAACATGTATAAACATGGAATACCACAGTTTGATGGACAAAAGTATGCATTCTAGAGAACAAGGATGAAAACATATATACAGACATAGGGATTTGAAACTCAACAATCTATAGTAGATGGATACAAAGAACCAACAGTTCCGCCAACAAGTGAAAGAGAAATAAAAATCGGTCAAAATAATTCCAAAGCCATAAATGCACTTTTTAATGGTCTTGGTGAATTGGTATAAACCAAAGTTATGCATTGTAAATCCATTAAAGATATTTGGGACAAACTTCAAAATATTTATGAAGGACATTCAAAAGTCAAAGCAGCAAAGCTTCAAACTTATAGAGGTCAGTTCGATTAACTAAAGATGAAGGAATATGTGAATATTGAAAATTACTTCTTATGAGTCAATGAAACAGTAAATGCATAGGATTCAGAGAAGAAATTAAAGAATCTGTAATTGTTCAAAAGGTACTAAGATCTCTTCCTATGAGATTTGATTCTAAGATATCAACACTAGAAGAAAGAATAGATCTAGACTCAATAATCATGGATGAACTACATGGAATATTCACAACATATGAAATGATAATTGTACATGAAAATACAGATATAAAATAAGTAGATTTCAAAGCATCCAAAAGGTCAAAGCAAAAGGGAAAGCAAAAAGAAAAATAAATAAATAGCAACAACAGTGACATCTCAGAAGATGATGAAGAAATGACCAATTTTTTCAAGAGATTGAACAAGGGAACCAACGACATATATAAATGTTAGCTTACATTGATTTGTTTTAATTGTGATGGTATTGGTCATTTTTATAAAAAATATCCTCATAATAAAAATAAGGGGAATGGTGAAGATTACTCAAATAAAAAACAAACATATAAAGGCAAAGGAACCACAAATAAAGTTTTCAAGAAAATCTTATGCACCAAAGAAGACATCTCCTCATCATATGAAGACGAGGTCAGTGAGAGTGAGATAGAAATAGTTATATTCATGGCAGTAAAAGATTCTAATATATAAGACACCGAATAAGAATATGAAGAGGCGGAAGCTAACTACCGAGAAGAATTGTTGACTGCCATAGAATTTATATGAAGAGAAAAGAGGAAAAACAAGAAGCTACAAGAAGAAATATACAAGAAGGAAGTCACTCAAGAACTAGATCAGATCATCACATAATTGAAGGTTCAAATAGAATAATATAAAATAATTGAATAAGCACTCAAAGAATAGTTAAAAGAAAGAGACATGATCATTGGAAATTTGGAAGCATAGATTGTCACATTGAGAAAGGATCTTCAAAAGAAAAATATGCAGAACAACTCAAAATTTTTGGATGAAATTATCAAAAATCAAAGGCCTAACCATGACAAGTACGGACTTGGATACAATCAGACAGAAAAGGGATAGGAATACCTACAAGGGGATAGGAAGACCTACAAGGAAGATTACAGGGACACTCCTCCACCGAGAATATTCATATTTCAAAATCAACAACTGACATAAACAAATAGGACTCAAGAAGAAGAAGGATTCATAAGAGTAACTCCTTTCAGAAGATCTTCAAGTCCCAAGTATCAAACTATCTTTTTGGGTTTATGTTATGCATGTAATAATTTTGGACATAAAGCTGTAAATTGCAGAGCTAATAGCAGGAACATAAACGATTATCCAAGAAGGTCTGGTGAAGCAAAGAGAAGAAGATACAATAGGTTTTAATCATTGAGAACTGAAGTGGAATGGTACAAGTGAAATAAATTTGGACACATGGCCAAAGATTGTAGAATGACAGTCCCTCCCAGAGAACCACAACAAAAACAACAACAATCATAGACAGGAGCCTCAGAAGAGAAAATGGAAAGAAAGGAGAATCAGTATAGCAATGAAGAATGCACAATCACTCTATAAGCTAAGAATAAGTAACATGGTTGATATGTTGACAGTGGATGCTAAAAAAATGAAGAATAGGTGAACAAAGAATAGGTCCCAAAGATCGCAAGATTGGAAATAAAATAAGATGAAGAAAATTCTACAAAGAAAAGAAAAGATGTTAGATACATAAATATTTGGAAAATAACTGAAAGGAAAGAAGGACACGTAAACACAGAACATGTTAAAGAGATTGTACTTTCAGGAACTGTAGTGAAAGATGAATCCATGTACAGAACTAAAGAAGTCATAGCTCAGAGAGATGATGAATCTACTAATGAAGATGATGATGAATACACTTCAGAGCAGGAATTGTTCTTAGTCATCCGGATTAGAGACTCCCAAATAATATGAATAATAGATAGGGGGAGTCTATGCGGTAGCTAAGACAGACCAGAGAACCATCCTTCGAGCAACTTGTAAAATTTGAGTAGACAGATTCAGTGAATTCAGTTAGTAGAAGTACAATATGATATATTAATCACTTGTAGTAGTACTTCATGATAGTACAGTGACATATGAGTCAAAATTATGGACAATTGTGTCACAGAGTCTTGAACAATATGGATAAATATGGATGTGAAATCATCTTTTCTGAATGGGGAACTTCAAGAAGAAGTCTACATTGAACAACTGGTTCCTAGAGCATGGTACTCTAGACTGGATAAATATCTACAACATGCATGGTTCAAAAAAGGAAGTGCAAACAACAACCTCTACATCAAGGTAACTCAAGATGGTATTTTATAGATTGAAGTTTATATTGATGATATTATTTTTGGAAGTATTGATGATAGGTTAAGCCATAAATTTTCAAAGGATATGCATAATGAATTTGAAATGTCATTATTTGGAGAACTATCTTTGTTTTTGGGTCTTTAGATACTTCAAAGCAACCAAGGAATTTTTAATTCTCAAACTAAGTATATTAGATAAATGCTAAAGAGGTTTGGAATGGAAGATTGCAAACCAGTTACCACTCCTATGCAAACCAGTTGCAAGTTGAGAAAATATGATGATTCAAAGTCTACATACCAGAGGAAATACAGGTCAATGATTGGTATCTTACTATATGTGAAAAAATCCAAACAAGATGTAATGCAAGTAGTTGGATAGGTGGCATGATTTCAAGAAGCACCAAAGGAATCACATGTATTAGTAGTGAAGAGGATTTTCAGATATCTCAAAGGAACAAAAGAGTTTGGATTATGGTATCCAAAAGGAAAGGGTTTATCACTTATTGCCTACAAAAGTGTAGATTGGCCATGTTGCATTGATAACCGACGAAGCACCAGTGGAGCAACATTATACTTGGGTGAGTGTTTAGTATCTTGGCTAAGAAAGAAAAAATCATCAATATCTTTATCTATAGCCAAAACAAAGTATATTGCAACAACAAGATGTTGTACTCAGGTTCTATGGATGAAACAAACTTTGATAGATATACATGTTGAGTATGATGAGCCCATTCCAATATATTGTGATAATAAAAGAGCCATCAGTATCTCAAAGAACCTGGTGATGCACTCCAAGATGAAGCACATTCCAATAAAGTATCACTTTCTACAGGAACATGTTGCATAGAAGAACATTAGAGTTGAATATGTGGGCACAAAAGAACAAGTGGAAAACATCTTTACAAAAATGCTTCCAAGGGAAGCCCTTGAGTATTTTCTCTAGAGACTCGAAGTAATTTCTACTCCAAAATGAATGCTTTTGAATGCTTATCTTATATAACATATATTTACACGAGGAAGCACCATAAAGAGGATAGTTCAAGTTGGGGGATCAATTTCAGGAAGAGTTCAGCCATGGGGAGTATACCCAAGGATAGTTTAGTTAGGGGGAGAAAACCTGGATGGAAAGATACCTTTTCCATTGATGACAACGGGGGAGAGATTTATCAGATGCAAAGGTAAATTCTTGGAGAAAGAGCACATAAGCATGGTTCCAGGGGGAACGATGGTCACAGGGGGAGCATGAGTAATATGACTTCAATATTGCATCAAAGTGTTTCCATCAATGAAAAAGGGGGATATTGTTGATTACTTGGGTTGGTTGTCATTGCTGTCAACCCTTGAAGAAAGTTCGGTAGTGAATTCCGGTAGAACAAAGGTTTGGGTAATGGAACCAAGCTTGTTTGATGTATAATGGTATGAGTTTTAATATGTTTTAAGGTAATACTATTTTGGATGGATAGTACATGTCATTCCATTTTCTGTGGTATGTGAAACATCACATAACTCCTCACGATTAGAGAGTTACGACCATGTGAAGTTGGAGAAACCTCATGAGTCATGTAGAAGATCCAAAAGGTCAAAGTAGTCAAAGTGGTTGCAAAGAAGAAATTATTTAAATAATAAAGTGAAGTGATGAGTGTACTATAAGTCAAAGTGGATACAAAATAAAATATTTAAATAATAAATTTAATGGATAAATTACTAAGTGGACAAGTGGTTAGAAGTGGGTTAGCCCTAAAATAAGGAAAGAGGTTTAAGATATTTTAGAAGGTAAATAATAAAGTGAAGTGATGAGTGTACTATAAGTCAAAGTGGATCAAAACAAATTATTTAAATAATAAAGTTAATGAAGAAATTATTAAGTGGACAAGTGGTTAGAAGTGGGTTAACCCTAAAATAAGGAAAGCGGGTTAAGATGGTTAAAAGGTAACTCCTTGAGGAAGCTACATGAAAGTATAAATAAGAGGCAAGGATCTCTCATTTTAATCACACTTTAGCATATTTAATATATACAAGTGACCGAGGTAACCAAAGGATATAGAAGCGAAATTTCAGAGGGAAGGTGAAGTAAAAAAGGCCAAAATTCAAGGGAGGATAAATTCTTTTGATGATGCTTTCTAAGGTATGTTATTTACAGGTCATCTCACCATTTTCAAAATAATGTTTTTTATAGAATGATTCAGAACATGGAATTGGGAGGACGTTGATGAAACATATCCAAGTAGTTGTGATAAAAATTTCATCTTGTGGGTCGTTGTATTTTTGGAGTTACACTCCATGGAAAATAGGGTTTGTAGCTAATCCTGAAGCTAGTCTAAAACAAGTGTTTTGGTTAAAAACGTCATAACGTCTTCATAACAGATCCAAATTCAGTAAGAAAAAATGCATTAGTTAGATTACAGTCTGTAGTATTCTGTGTACCATTTTCATATCCATACAATAAAAATTTCGTGCGGGGCACGCTCTACAAGTTTGCTCTCTAGAATAAGCCAAAATTCAACAAGGTATGCCATTTTTTTCTATAAATCCTTTTCTGAGAGGTTCCAAGTAATGAAACCTGGAGGAATTGCATTAAAGACACTAAATAATATTATGTACTATTTTCATATCTTCATTCATTACAGGTACATAGTTACAATTATTTCAAGTTAGGGTTGTTGACTAATCCAAAATTAGTCATGTAAGACTAAAGTAAAGTTTGGTGAAACTGCTAGTCTCTTGTTGTTAAAGCTAAGGAAGGTTTTCAGGTATGTGATCACATAAACCAGGTCTATTACAGAGTTACAAATCAGATTTTGATGATGGAATTGATGAGGGATATTGGTTGAGGTACATTTTGGGTACATATTTGAGACAAGTAGTTGATGAGTTGGCACATACATGAGGTGTATAATTGATGATGTTGGTACATCTTGATGAGTCATAGTTTATGTGTATTTGATGCTTTATTGGTACATATTTGGTGCATGGTTGATGCACTCGTTGATGGTACAGGTTGAGTTACAGGTTGGTGCATGGTTGATGCCCCTGTTTATGGTATAGGTTGATTATAGGTTGTTTGGACAGGTTATTTGTACAAGTTTGGTGCATGGTTGATGCATTTGTTTATGGTATAGGTATGTATGGTACATGTTAGCACAGGTTATTGGTACAGGTTGATTACAGATTGATTGGTATAGGTTTACAACAATATATCTCACAGTGATAGTGTGATAGTGGTTCCATCATTCTACTTCTATGCCAGAGCGGTTGGATGGGGCAAGGACATGTGGTTGTAGCTGGAGAACATAGGGGGTTGTATCCTCCTTTTGGTTGTAGCAGAGAATTGGGGAGTTGGAGCTTCTTTCAAGTTGTAGCCTGAGAAGCCTGGGGGTTGCAGCCTCCTTCTAGTTGCTGTTGAAAAACAAAGGAAGTTGGTGCTTCCAATGAATGTAATTCTTAAATACATATAAGAAAAATATTCCCATGGTTTTCTCCCACTTTGGGTTTCCACATAAAAAAATTGGTGTATTTTGTACTGTGTATGATTGTTCATTTTTTCATTGTTTACTTACTATGCAACTATTGGATGATAATTCTACATTGATATAATACTTGCATTTTGTGGTTAAAAAGGACAATTTATCTATTACTGATTGGCCCCCCCTCTCAGTAATCCAACGATTGGTATCAGAGCCGGTTCCTTCAAGAATCAGTTTAACCTCTGAAAGGTAGATCATGGAGAGAAATAACATGTATAAACATGAAATACCACAGTTTGATGGACAAAAGTATGCACTCTGGAGTAGAAGGATGAAAACATATATACAGGCACAAGGATTTGAAATTTGGCAATCCATAGTAGATGGATACAAAGAACCAGTGGTTCCGCCAACAAGTGAAAGAGAAATAAAACTTGGTTAAAATAATTCCAAAGCCACAAATGCACTTTTTAATGGTATTGGTGAATTGGTATACACCAAAGTTATGAATTGTAAATTCGCTAAAGAGATTTGGGACAAACTTCAAAATATTTATGAAGGAGATTCAAAAGTCATAGAAACACAAATTCAAACTTGTAGTGGTCAGTTAGAACAACTAAATATGAAGGAATATGGAAATATTGCAACTTACTTCTTATGAGTCGATGAAACAGTAAATACAATCATAGGATTGGGAGAATAAATTTAAGAATCTACAATTGTTCAAAAGGTACTAAGATCTCTTCCTATGAGATTTGATCCTAATATATCATCACTAGAAGAAAGAATAGATCTAGACTCAATAAGCATGGATGAACTACATGGAATATTCACAGCATATGAAATGAGAACTGAACAAGAAAATATAGATATAAAAGAAGAATATTTCAAATTATCCAAAAGGTCAAAGTAAAAGGGAAAGCAAAAAGAAAAATAACATAACAACAACAGTGACATCTCGGAAGATGATGAAGAAATGACCAATTTTGTTAAGAGATTGAACAAGGGAAATGATGACAGATATAAAGGTAAGCGTCCATTGATTTGTTTTAATTGTGATGGTATTGGTCATTTTTCTAACAAATTTCCTCATAATAAAAATAAAGGGACTGATGAAGATTACTCAAATAACAAACAAACATATAAAGAAAAATGAACCACAAAGAAAGTTTTCAAGAAAATCTTATGCACTAAATAAGTCATCTCCTCATTAGATGAAGATGAAGTCTATGACAGTGAGACATAAAGAGTTATATTCATGGCAGTAGAAGACTCTGATAAAGAAGACACCGAAGAAGAATATGAAGAGGAAGAAGTTGACTATCGAGAATAATTGTTTATTGCCATATAATTTATAAGAAGAGAAAAGAGGAAAAACAAGAATATACAAACAGAACTAGACAAGAAGAAAGACACTCAAGAACTAGAGCAGATCATCATAGAATTGAAGGTTCAAATAGAAGAATATAAAAGAATTAAAGAAGCACTCAAAGAATAGTTAGAAGAAAGAGACATGATCATTGGAAACTTGGAAGCAAAGATTGTCACATTGAGAAAGGATATTCAAAAGAAAAATATGCAGAACAACTCAAAAGTTCTTGATAACATTATCAACAGTCAAAGGCCTAATCATGACAAGTTTGGACTTGGATACAATTAGACAGAAAATGGATCAATATCCAAAGAAAAAAAACAAGAAACATATCGAAAAAGTTATGCAGAAATAATCAAAAGGGATAGGAAGACCTACAATGAAGATTACACAGACACTCCTCTACCAAGAAGATTCAGATTTCAGAATCAACGACCGACATAAAAAAATATGCCTCAAGAAGAAGAAGGATTCATAAGAGTAAATCCTTTCAAAAGATATCTAACTCCCAGGTATCAAACTATCTTTTTGGGTTTATGTTATGCATGCAATAATTTTGGAAATAAATCTGTAAATTGTAAAGCTAATAGTAGGAACATAAATGGTTATCCAAGAAGGCCTAGTGGAACACAGAGAAGAAGCTACAACATGTTTGAATAATTAAGCACTGAAGTTGAATTATACAAGTGCAATAACTTTGGACACATGACCAAAGATTGTAGAATGATAGTTCCTCCTAGAGAACTACACCAGAACAACAACAGTCACAAACAAGAGCCTCAGAAGAGAACATGGATAAGAAAGAAGAATCAATATAGAAATGAAGAATGCACACTCTCTCTACAAGGTAATAAGAAGAAGCATGGTTGGTATGTTGATACATGTTGCTCAAAACACAAAGAACAAGTGAAAAAAGACCAGGTCCCAAAGATTGCAAGATTGGAAATAAAACGAGATAAAGAAAATTCTACAGAGAAAAGGAAAGATGTCATATACAAAAAGATTTGGAAAATAACTAAAAGAAAAGAAGGACAGGTAAATAAGGAACAGGTTCAAGAGATTATACTTTCAGGCACTATAGTGAAAGATGAATCCATAGACAAAAAGAAATAAGTCAAAGCTCATAGAGATGATGAATCTACTAATGAAGATGATGATGAATACACTTCAGAGCAGGAATTGTTTTGAGCCATCCGACTTAGATACTCCCAGATAATATGAATAATAGACAGGGGGAATCTATGCAGTACTAAGACAGACCAGAGAACCAACCTTCGAGTAGCTTGCAGAATTTGAGTAGACAGATTCAATGGATTCAGTTAGCAGAAATACAATATGATAGATTAATCAGTTGTAGTAGTACTTCATGATAGTACAATGACTTATGAGTCAAAATTATGGACAGTTGTGTAGTAGAGTCTTGAACAGTATGGACATATATGGATGTGAAATCAAATTTTTTGAAAGGGGAACTTGAAGAAGAAGTCTACATTGAACAACTGGTTCCTAGAGCATGGTACTCTATACTAGATAAATATCTACAACAGGAAGGGTTTAGAAAAGGAAGTGCATACAACAACCTCTAAATTAGGGTAACTCAAGATGGTATTTTATTAATTAAAGTTTATATTGATGATATTATTTTTGGAAATACCGATGATAGGTTAAGACAGAAATTTGCAAAGGATATGCATAATGAATTTGAAATTTCATTACTTGGAGAACTATCCTTCTTTCCGGGTCTTGAGATAGGTCAAAGAAACCAAGGAATTTTTAATTCTCAAACAAATTATATCATAGAAATGCTAAAGTGGTTCGGAATGGAAGATTGCAAACCAATTACCACTCCCATGCAAACCAGTTGCAAGTTGAGAAAAGATGATGATTCAAAGTCTACAGACTAGAGGAAATACATGTCAGTGATTGGTATCTTACTATATGTGACAACATTTTGACCATATGTAATGCAAGCAGTTGGATAGGTGGCACGATTTTAGTTAGAACCAAAGGAATCACATGTATTATCAATGAAGATGATTTTCAAAAATTTCAAAGGAACAAAAGAGTTTGGATTATGGTATCCAAAAGGAAAGGATCTATCACTTATTGCCTACAGAGATGTAGATTGGGAAGGTTTCATTGATGACCGATGAAGCACCAATGGATAAATGTTCTACTTGAGTGAGTGTTTAGTATCTTGGATAATAAATAAACAATCATCAACATATTTATCTATAGTCGAAGCAGAGTATATTGCAACAACAGGATGTTGTACTCAGGTTCTATGGATGAAACAAACTTTGATAGATATACAGGTTGAGTATGATGAGAAAATTCCAATCTATTGTGATAATACAAGCACCATCAGTATCTTAAAGAACCCAATGATGCACTCCAACAAGAAGCACATTCCAATAAAGTATCACTTTCTATGAGAACAGGTTGTAGATAAGAACATCAGAG
Source organism: Picea sitchensis (assembly GCA_010110895.2). Taxonomy (NCBI): domain Eukaryota; kingdom Viridiplantae; phylum Streptophyta; class Pinopsida; order Pinales; family Pinaceae; genus Picea; species Picea sitchensis. The sequence goes on from SNQJ01S0225545.1 coordinate 25,022, forward strand.
TTGAATATGTGGGCAAAAAAGAACAAGTGACAGACATCTTTACAAAACTGCTTCCAAGGGAAGCCCTTGAGTATTTTCTCCAGAGACGCGGAGTAATTTCTACTCCAAAATGAATTCTTTTGAATGCTCATCTTATGTGTCTTAGATTTACATGAGGAAGCACCATAAATAGGACAGTTCAGGTTGGGGGATCAATTTCAAGAAGAGTTTAGTGAGGGGGAGTATCCCCAAGGACAATTCAATTAGGGGGAGAAACCCCAGATGGAAATATACCTCTACCATTGATCACAAACGGGGAGAGATTTATCATATGCACGGGTAAATGCTTGGAGAAAGAGCACAAAGGCATGGTTCCAGGGGGAGCGATGGTCACAGGGGGAGAATGAGTGATATGAATTCAATATTGCACCAGAGTATTTCCATCAATTCCAAAGGGGGATATTTTTGATCACTTGGGTTGGTTGTCATTGATTTCAACCCTTGAAGAAAGTCCGGTAGCTAATTCCGATAGCACAAAGGTTTGGGTATTGGACCCAAGTTTTTTTGATGTATAATGGTATGAGTTTTAATACATTTGAAGGTAAGACTATTCTGGATGGATAGTACATGTCATTCCATTTATGGTGGTATATTTAACGTCACATAAATCCTCACGGTTAGAGAGTTACAACCATGTGAAGTTGGATAACCCTCATGAGTCATCTAGAAGCCCCAAAAGGTCAAAGTAGTCAAAGTGGTTTAAAAGAAGAAATTATTTAAATAATAAAGTGAAGTGATGAGTGTACTATAATTCAAAGTGGATACAAAAGAAATTATTTAAATAATA
>SNQJ01S0225545.1:25857-40613 GCA_010110895.2 Picea sitchensis
CAGAGATAATAGCAGGAACATAAATGGTTATCCAAGAAGGCCTAGTGAAACAAAAAGAAGAAGATACAATAGGTTTGAATCATTGAGCACTGAAGTGGAATGATACAAGTGAAATAATTTTGGACAGATGGCCAAAGATTGTAGAATGGCAGTCCCTCCTAGAGAACCACAACAGAACAACAACAGTCATAGACAAGAGCCTCAGAAAAGAACATGGATAAGAAATAAGAATCAGTATAGTAGTGAAGAATTCACACTCTCTCTACAAGATAACAAGAAAAAGTGTGGTTGGTATGTTGAAAATGGCTATTCGAAAAATGAAGAATAAGTGAACAAAGACTAGGTCCCAGAGATCGCAAGATTGGAAATAAAACGAGATGAAGAAAATTCCACAGAGAAAAGGAAAGATGTCAGATACAAAAATATTTTGAAAATAACTAAAAGAAAAGAAGGATAGGTAAATAAGGAACAGGTTCAAGAGATTGTACTTTCAGGCACTATAGTGAAAGATGAATCTAGAGATAGAAAGAAAGAAGTCAGATCTCAGAGAGATGATGAATCTACTGATGAAGATGATGATGAATACACTTAAGAGCATGAATTGTTCTGAGCCATCTGGCTGAGAGACTCCCAGATAATATGAATAATAGATAGGGGAGCCTATGCGGTAGCTGAGACGGACCAAAGAACCATCTTCGAGAAGCTTGCAGAATTTGAGTAGACAAATTTAGTGCATTTAGTTATCAAAAGTACAACATGATAGATTAATCAGTTGTAGTAGTACTTCATGATAGTACAGTGAAATATTAGTCAAAATTATGGAAAGTTGTGTAGAAAAGTCTTGAAAAATGTGGACATATATGGATGTGAAATCATCTTTTCTGAATGGAGAACTTGAAGAAGAAGTCTACATTGAACAACTGGTTCCTAGAGCATGGTACTCTAGACTGGATAAATATCTACAACAGGTAGGGTTCAGAAAAGGAAGTGCAAACAACAACCTCTACATCAAGGTAACTCAAGATGGTATTTTATTAATTGAAGTTTATATTGATGATATTATTTTTGGAAGTATTGATGACATGTTAAGCTAAGAATTTGCAAAGGATATGTAGAATGAATTTGAAATGTCATTACTTGGAGAAATATCCTTCTTTCTAGGTCTTCAGATACGTCAACGAATGGAAGATTGCAAACCAGTTACCACTCCTATGCAAACCAGTTGCAAGTTGAGAAAATATGATGATTCAAAGTCTACAGACCAAAGGAAATATATGTCAATGATTGGTATCTTACTATATGTGACACCATCCAAACCAGATGTAATGCAGACAGTTGGACAGGTGGCATGATTTCAAGAAACACCAAATGAATCACATGTATTAGCAGTGAAGAGGATTTTTAGATATCTCAAAAGAAAAAAAGAGTTTGGATTATGGTATCCAAAAGGAAAGGATATATCACTTATTTCCTACACAAATGCAGATTGGCTAGGTTGCATTTATGACCGACGAAGAATCAATGGAGCAATGTTCTACTTGGGTGAGTGTTTAATATCTTGGCTAAGAAAGAAAAAATCATCAGTATCTTTATCTATAGCCGAAGCATAGTATATTGCAACAACATGATGTTGTACTCAAGTTCTATGGATGAAACAAACTTTGGTAGATATACAAGTTGTGTATGATGATCCCATTCCAATATATTGTGTTAATACAAGCACCATCGGTATCTCAAAGAACCCAGTGAAGCACTCCAAGATGAAGCACGTTCCAATAAAGTATCACTTTTTACGAGAACAGGTTGTAGAGAAGAACAACAGAGTTGAATATGTGGGAACAAAAGAACAAGTGGAAAAAATCTTTACAAAACCATTTCCAAGGGAATCCATTGAGTATTTTTATCAGAGACTCAGAGTAATTTCTACTCCAAAATGAATTCTTTCGAATGATTATTTTATATGTCTTAGATTTACACAAGGAAGAACCATAAAGAGGACAGTTCAGGTTGGGGTATCAATTTCAGGAAGATTTCAGTCAGGGGGAGTATCCCTAAGGACAATTCATTTAGGGGAAGCAACCCCGGATGGAAATATACCTTTGTCATTGATGACAAAGGGGGAGAAATTTATCAGATGCAAAGGTAAATTCTTGGATAAAGAGCACATATGCATGGTTCCAAGGGGATCAATGGTCACAGGGGGAGCATGAGTGATATGACTTCAGCATTGCATCAGATTGTTTCGATAAATTCCAAAGCGGGATATTGTTGATTACTTGGGTTGGTTTTCATTGATGTCAACCCTTGAAGAAAGTTCGGTAGAGAATTCTGGTAGCACACAGTTTTGGGTAATGGACCCAAGTTTGTTTGATGTATAATGGTATGAGTTTTAACATATTTGAAGGTAATACTATTTTGGATGGATAGTACATGTCATGCCATTTTTGGTGGTATGTGGAACATCACATAACTCCTCACGGCTAGAGAGTTACAACCATGTGAAGTTGGAGAACCCTCATGAGTCATATAGAAGCCCCTAAAGGTCAAAGTAGTCAAAGTGATTGCAAAGAAGAAATTATTTAAATAATAAAGTGAGTTGATAAGTGTACTATAATTCAAAGTGGATACAAAATAAATTATTTAAATAATAAAGTTAATGGAGAAATTACTAAGTGGACAAGTGGTTAGAAGTTGGTTAGCCCTAAAATAAGTAAAGTGGTTTAAGATATTTTAGAAGGTAAATAATAAAGTGAAGTGATGAGTGTACTATAATTCAAAGTGGATACAAAAGAAATTATTTAAATAATAATTTTAATGGATAAATTACTAAGTGGACAAGTGGTTATAAGTGGGTTAACCCTAAAATAAGGAAAGTGGGTTAAGATGGTTAAAAGGTAACCCCTTGAGGAAGCTACATGAAAGTAAAAATAAGAGGCAATGATCTCTAATTTTAATCACACTTCATCATATTGAATATATACAAGTGACTGAGGTAACCATAGGATATATAAGCCTAATTTCAGAGGCAAGGTGAAGTAAAGAAGGCCAAAATTCAAGGTAGGATAAATTCTTTTTATGATGCTTTCTAAGGTATGTTATTTACAGGTCATCTCACCATTTTAGAAATAATTTTTTTTCTCGAATGATTTAGATCGTGAAATTGGGAGGCTCTTGAGGAAACATATCCGAGTAGCTGTGATAAAAAATTCAGCTTGTGGTTCGTTGTATTTGTGGAGTTACACTCCGTGGAAAATAGGGTTTGTGGCTAGTCCCGAAACTATTCTAAAACATGTGTTTTGGGTAAAAACGTCATAACTTCTTCATAACAGATCCAAATTCAGTAAGACCAAATTTATTGGTTAGGGTAAAATATGTAGTATTATTTGTACCATTTTCAGATCCATAAAACAAATATTCTGTGCGGGGCACGCTCTACAAATTCACTCTCTAGAATAAACCATAATTCAACAAGGTATGCCATTTTTCTATAAATCCTTTTATGAGAGGTTCCAAGTAGTGAAACCTGGAGGAATTGTATAAAAGACATTGAATAAAATTGTGTACTATTTTCAGATCTTCATTTGTTACAGGTACATAGTTATGATTATTTCAAGTTAGGGTTGTTGACTAATCCAAAATTAGTCATGTGAGACGAAAGTAAAGTTTAAAGAAAATGCTAGTCTCTTTTTGTTAAAGTTAAGAAAGGTTTTCATGTATGTGATCATATACACTAGGTCTATTACARAGTTAAAAATCAGATTTGGATAATAAAATTGATGAGGGATTTTGGTTGAGGTACATGCTGGGTACATGGTTGAAACATAGTTGATGAGTTGGCACATGCCAGAGGTTTATAGTTGATGATGTTGGTACATGTTGATGCGTCATAGTTTATGTTCATTTGATGCATAATTGGTACATATTTGGTGCATGGTTGATGCACTCGTTGATGGTACAGGTTGAGGTACAGGTTGGTGCATGGTTGATGCACTTATTTATGGTACATGTTGATTGCAGGTTSTTTGGAAAGGTTATTATGACAGGTTATTTGTAGAGGTTTGGTGCATGGTTGATGCATTTGTTTATGGTATAGGTTGAGGTATAGGTTGATGTATGGTACATGTTGGCACAGGTTATTGGTATAGGTTGTTACAGGTTGATTATAGGTTGATTGGTACAGGTTTGCAACAATATATCTCACAATGATAGTGTGACAATGGTTCCATCATTCTACTTCTACGTTAGGATTGTTGGACGGGGAAAGGAAAGGTAGTTGTAGCCACATTCTGGTTGTAGCCGAAGAACATAGGGGGTTGTATCCTCCTTCTGTTTGTAGCCATAGAATTGGGGAGTTGGAACTTCCTTCAGGTTGTAGCCTAAAAAACTAGGGGGTTGGAGCCTCTTTCTAGTTGCAACTAGAAAAAAAAGGAAGTTGGTGCTTCCAATGAATGTAATTCTTAAAGAGATATAAGAAAAAACATTCTGTGTTTTTCTCCCACTTTGGTTTTCCATGTAAAAACACTGGTGTATTGTGTATGTGTATGATTGTTCATTTGTTCATTTTTTATTTACTCTACAACTATTGGATGATAATGCTACATTGATATAACACTTGCATTTTGTGGTTAAAAATGACAATTGCTCTATTACTGATTCACCCCCCCTCTCAGTAATCCAACAGTTTTGGGATTCTGATCTGTGCTATATTTTGGTTGAATATGAATAATTTTTTATTCTTACCATCGGATTTAATGACAGACATGGCCTTTGCCCATTTAGTAAAGTAATCCACGACCACAATGATATGATGATGCCCCCCAGTTGAAGCTAGGTTACAGTCCATAAAATATACCCCCCACTTGGTGAAGGGACTGACGGTGATGACTGGGTGAAGAGGGGATGGATGTGAGCGAATTTTTTGAGCAAATACCTGGAAAGGGTGACACTTCTTGACCGCTTCAACATAATATTTAAAAATTGAAGGCCAAAAATAACCAGCTCGCAATATTTTTTGGGTTGTCACAAGCCCAGATAAATGACCACCACAAGCCCCACTATGAAATCCATTGAGAACCAACTCAGCTTCCTCATTAGTCAAGCAACAATGCAAAACATTTTCTACACCTTGATGATACAAAGTGTCATTGATGATAAGGTAATTTTTAGCCCGATGACATATACATCGTCGATCGTCTCTCGACAGATGCTGGGATAACTTCAAGGTTTGAAGATAAATTAGAATGTCTCCATGCTAGGGGTCCGAAGATGATATAATGAATATATGCTCATCTACAAACAAATCATCATGAAAAATTTCCTCATCAAGTTGAGGGAAATCTGATATCAACTCGGGAAAAACTAGTGATTTCTTATACTTCTTTGAAGAAAAATCGAGAGAAAATTATTGCAAAATAAAAATACACTTATTGTATTTCCCCCCTATGATACGCTTAGTGAGGATGCATTGAAATGGATTGATATCCGCAACTATGGTAGTTTTTCAAAGCAATATATAATGCCATAATATTTGAACTGCATGTACGACGACCAATGCTAGTTTCTCAATATGAGAGTATTTAAGTTCAGGACCGACTGAGTTTCAATTGAGATAGTAGACAATGTGCTCATGGAGATCATCATCCTCCTGAACCAGAACCAGAACCATACCAACCATCCCTTTGGATGTGGTGACATAGATAAAATAATCTCCACTGTAGTCTGGAGGATTCAACAGAGGTGCGGATACCAAGGATTTCTTAAGAGCATCGAAGGATTCCTTGGCTCACTCATCCCATACAAATAGAGTATCCTTATTCAAAGATGCACAAAACCCTTAGTTAAATTGGCATAGTTCACTATGAACCGATGCACAAATTTAGCCTTCCCCTGTAAACCTCGAAGTTGTTGAATTTTGCGCGTGGGAGGAAATCAAAGTATTGCCTCAACCTTCATAGGATCTACCATGATCCCATTCTCAGAGACTAAGAATCCTAAAATACAACCAGACCTAACACCAAATATGCACTTGTGAGGGTTCAAATGAATGCGATAGTAACGACATCTCTCAAATACCAATCGAAGGTGAGTGGAGTGATCTACTCTCTTGTGAGAGTGAGAAGCAAGATCATCAAGATAAGCTTCAACGATATGCTTGAGATTGTGAAAAGAAAAGGTCATGGTGTGTTGGAAGGTTGGTCCAACATTTTTAAGGCCGAAAGGAATTTTTCGGTATGCAAAACTACCCCAAGGAAAATAAATGACATCTTATGTTGATCCTCGGGTTTGATTTGAATTTGATTATACCTTGAAAATATGTCATCCTGTTTGATCCTAAAAAACTCTAGGAGGAAACAAGAGTGATAATGCATATCGTCCAAAGGCTTATTGGGACCATACATGGCCTCTAAGATGGATTCATTCGAGGGAAAAGTATCATCGAGTAAATAATGCAAACAAGAAGACTGGATGACCCATACAGGCTCAAGAACATGATCCTCCTCATCTGTCTATGAGGAGTAAGGATCCAATTCAATATTAGTGTTAAGAACAAATTGATACGCAATTTCTCTCGCTAATAGTGGCATTTCCATCCCAATTTATGACTGACCTTCATATGACATAGTTGGGGAAGGTAGGATCCAAGGGTTGTTGAAATATGAAGTATGAAAAGGAACATACCTCATCAATAGTGAAGACTCACTGGAAATGGCATGATTGTGATGAATTGGTGCCACAAAATCAAAGGTACCCATGAGAGAGGAATACATTTCGACACCCAAATCCTTAGTTTTCTATTGAGAATTGTTAATCACAGGGATTGAAGGTCCAATTGATGCAATAGGAATAACATGCGCAAGGGATAATTGATCAATCATCACTATTTTCCATTTGTGAGGAAAACACAAAGTTAGGAAAAGAAACAAAACAACTGTTGTCATGGAACAATTCCAATTACGCCCTACTAGTAAATTATAGTCGAGAGGCCCATCAACCACTTCGACATCAACCTCTGCTATCTTTCCACCTAATTGGACCAGAAAAGTGGGAAAAATTCCATGGGGTTGGAATGAAATCCCATCATAAGTGGTCAACATAGTCATAGATTGAGAGAGAGTCGAAGAGCTAATGGATTTCCAACATGTTAGGGATATTACACTTCACCTTTATAAATTACAGTGTGTTTGATGGTAATTTCCATGTACTCCACATGGATTTGAAAGGCCTCATGGTAAGGTAAGAGAGGACTAACATTCATGATGTCAAACTTAATAACCTTCGAGCCACATGTATAGAGATCCTAGAGAAGATAACAAGGCACTCCTATATGAAGGACATGTTTAGAGCACCTCCAAATCCGACATCACACAAGGGGTTTGAACCAGATCTTTGAAAATCGAATAATTCTGGGCAACTCTGGCATTAGGATTGTGGGAATATCGTTTTAGTACTCCTTTCGGAATACAAGATGGAGATTCTAGATTTTCAATATACAAGGGTGTTTCTAAAGGGGAAGGAGACTCTAGACCTATAACAGTTTGTGAAGAAACATAATCATGAGATCGAGTGGCTACATCAATCTGAGACTTGACCATGTTGACACATAGATGACCACCTTCATGTGCCAAGGTGTTTTGACCCCTTCTCGATGAATTTCTAGTGTTAGAGCCCCCCGAGGCCATGTGTTGATTATGTGGAAACAAATTTGTTAGCACAACAAGAAGATGAGATAAGTGCCTCGAGGCTTCCTCAATTTTGGGGCATTGGTGGGTAAGGTGATCATCTTTACAAAGTTTACAAGGAAGCTTCATGTTTATTTTTTCTTTCTTTCCCTCACCAACATTATTATTCGATCTATCATTGTTAGTGTCATCCTTGGATTTGTTATTATTTCTCCCACCAGTACGATTATTACCTCATCCTTTCTTTTTATTCCCTCCTGGTTGCTGGTTACCATTTGGGTTGGTCGACGACTATACATAATGCACATATACCAACTGAGTGGGAGTGGAGGATAAATCTGAAGCTTGTACTACTACATGATGGTTTAGAGACAAATATTTCAACTGGTTCATCACCAAATATGTAGACTTAGCATTTGTGGAGCCTATGATGGCATCGACATGAGGCCCAGGCTTTTGTCTAGGATCATAGTTTGACCGCAGTGCATCAAGAATAATTTCGTACAAAATCCCATATTGAGTATATATGAGGTTTAATTCCTGGGATTTGAAGATAAATTCTTCCTCATATGTTACTTTGTATGTAGAGACATCCTTCGAAATATAATGTAATAAATACTTAAGGAACCATTCCAATGGAAACTCTAGAGGAATGTAGGCTTTGATCAACCTATTCCGTCTACGCCACTCTTGGATATGGTATGAGATACGCATGGCTTTATCTTGGCAGAGGGCCAATTTTTTTTATCATAACAAACTGACAACTAGAAGTGGTTGATAAAGACCAAAACCATATGATTAAAATTTCCATATGCTCCCCCTGGTAGCTCAATGTACCATTTCGCAGCGACCCCCATGAGGGTGTGTTGAAAAAATCTTAAATGAATAGAATCGTCATTAAGAGAATTAGATGAGCACCAAAGATGAAAAGTAGTAACATGATCACCTGGATCCTCTCCGGTCTTTCCTTCAAATTTTGGAATGTCCGAAGGAAGTTTAGTGGGGATGAGGGTCCATGACGAATATGTCCGAAGGAAGTTTAGTGGGGACGAGGGGCCATGACGAATCGTGACTCACTGGGTCATTCATTAATTTTGACAAATCTGGAAGATTAAGCATGGAAAGAAAAAAGGCAGTCGCGATTGTGGTATCTAAGTCTATGATCCCAGGAAACATGGGTGTTGAGGGATTGCAGGTCACCCAAGGTTCTGGTATACACCATGGACCTGTCTGGTAGGGTAATATCCTCCTCCAAACTGATTCATAAAAGGTTTCATGGGCATCATACCTGTGGAGGTGACATAATGAGGGTTATACAAAATACCCCTAGCTGCAGGAGCTCCAGGCTTGGGGTTTCCCATAGCGTGAAACTGACTTCCTCCAGGTGGAACTCTGGAGGACAGACGAGGATTTGTCATAACAAACGTGTTTTTTAGAATCAACATAGAGGAGGAAGGGGGAAAGGATGAAATATAGGAATTGGCTTGTCCGCCCAATTGAGTACTCCATCCAAGAGCATTGAGACTAGGATTATACCTAGAAGAAAAAGGAGGGTGACCCCCAACTGTAGGATTAATTTGGGGAATATGACCTCCACAAAGCGAGAGAGGAGTATGCAGAGGAGCCATGCCCCCATGTCCAAGACTAGGATTTACATTAGTTGTTGGAATAGAGGATGGAAGTTGCGATGTCACATGGGGCATACCAAAAGAAAAAAGATTAGAGATTGAAGGTATTGACTGAGAATTGTATCCTGGCATACCAAAAAGAGATTTGAAAGGGTTCTTTCCTATGGGTAAAGTAGAAACCATAAGTTGGATAACACTGAGAACAAGAATATCTGGCACTCCAACCATTGTGGTTGAAGGAGTAGAATGAATCCCACTAATCATAGTAGGTATAGGAGTTGAAGGACTCCTATGTCGATGTATTTGACTCAGTTCTCATAACTGGATAATCAAAAGTCTTGGAGGTGGAGATGTATCTACCATGTTTATTAACACATGATTTTTAGAAGGAAAATACTTAATATGCGGTGGTAACTTCAACAAGCGGCGAGAACACCGAGAGGCTGGTATTCTCCACGATGACTGGGAGCTAGAGATATAAAACCAATCCTAGGGTCAACTATCAATTAGAGAGCACACCAAAAAAAAAAGGCCAAAATGCGCCTGAAACAATTAATGGTAAGAAAAGGGCCTCTCCCTCACTAAAGTAGGTATGTCTCACCCAAAATGGGCCTAAGACTCCATTCAAAATATCAGAGGTATCAAAATGGGTTATAAGGTCCCTCGTGCATGGGATTAATAGTGCAGTTGGGGTCAAATCCTCGATGGCACTCCAACCATTGTGGTTGAAGGAGTAGAATGAATCCCACTAATCATAGTAGGTATAGGAGTTGAAGGACTCCCTATGTCATTCATATTTGACTCAGTTCTCATAACTGGATAATCAAAAGTCTTGGAGGTGGAGATGTATCTACCACGTTTACTAACTTTATGATTTTTAGAAGGGAAAGACTGAATATGCGGTGGTAACTTCAACAAACGGTGAGACCTGCAAGGAAACTGGTATTTCTCCACAATGACTCAAGACTCGAGATATAAAACCAAATCCTAGGGTCAACTATCAATTAGAGAGCACACCAAAATAATCAAAAAGGCCAAATGCACACAAACAAGATATAATGGCTGAAAAGGGGCCTCCCTCACTAAAGTAGGTATGTCTCTCCCAAGAGGGTCATGATACTCCCTTCAAAATATTGGAGGTATCAAAATCAGTTATAAGGTCCCTCGTGGGATTAATAGTGCAGTTGGTCAAATCCCCTCGGAGAGGTAATCTTCCATAAAGTATGTGTGTTTTTCTACCCTTACTCAGGGTACTTGCAGAATAACTCCTGCAAGTAACCTATGTGGCTACCTATGTCAAGCAACTAGAGTCACCACAATATAACCAATGCGTAGGCGAATAGTCATAAGTTTGGTCCACGATGTGGGAAGGGAAACAAATCCCGAGGTATTGAAAGAACCACCTCTCATGGAGGTAAAGGTACTAGAAAGATCTCCAAATATGAATAGCACCCCATAAATATCTTTGACGCTAAGAAGGTATTAGAGGGATATCTCTGCAACCAACTTCGCACGACCTTGTGCTTAACTCCGGTGTTAGCAGAGCCTCCTAACATCACTAATTACACAATGGATTTCACCACTCCTTGGTCAGATACATATGTTTAGTTTAATAGCCTTGGAGAAGTTTACTCACAAAAATCCTATTCTAAGGCCCTGTGTCCTATACTTGTTTGTGTACTCTGAAAAATAAAATTGTTTCTAATCAATTTTAGTTAATTAGTGTTACTTTTAATGGCTTCTTCTTACTTAAGAGGTGTGGTCATGAAATTGATGGTATTATGACTTATCATATAAAAGAAGTGAATATAACAACACTGTTAAGTACTAATCCTGAATTCTAATGAGATGGTAAGCTTCTAACTACAACTTTCAATTATTCTCTACAATTTCAATGAAATGCAATCTCTCCACATGTGTCAAAATCAATGCAAAGTAGTCAAAAGATAAAAATGCCATAAGACTTTTTTTGTATTTTCGATATAAATAAAAGAATGCAAGAACTGAATAAAAACTTGATATACATACCCTACTGCAAGAAAAAAAATACAAGCCAAGTAGGATACTAAGAAACAAACACTCAGACCAAGATGCAAGGAAAACCAATGAAAAAGATGATAAGAAAAAATATCACTCAAAAATTCAACAATAAGAAGGTTTCCTATCACTTTGTAGGCACTTAACAGTTAGGAAAAATACCTAAGAAGATTCAGAAACCAACCAAACTCACCCAACATACACCAAACTTAGCCAACAAGACCAAAGAGTTGATGTACGTGACTATTTGAGAAATATTCGCGTATATAGATTCCCTAATGAAGGACAACTCGCATATGTACGTGGTTGTTGAGGGAAACTCACATATATATAGTAAAACACTGACAGGGAAATGGTTAAGCCAAGAAACTCAGATGCAATGTAAAAATATGCTGTCAAGCAATCAGATAACAAGGAAACTCAAGCTAATAGAGAACAAATCAAGGAGAACACACTCCAAACCCCCCAAAATAAGATCAATCCCCATTATGGTCACCAATACTGTTATGAGGAAGATCTCTCTATGGTATGGGGTAAACCAAAAGAAATAGAATGACACACAAAAATCAACTCTAATCCCAAGTATGCTATATAAATAAAACTCTAACAAGACAAGGCTAAGAGCCTACCTCGTCAGAACATTTGATGAAGACCATCGTTGAGCACTCAACTCAAAGCTTTATACCTGCAACTTGTCCTCAACAACCAACATACACAAGCATATGGTGATGCATAGTGCTAGCATATAAATTAGCATAATCCATTAACATTCATGACAAATATTCCCATGGAATAATAATTCAAATATTTGCAAGATATTAATTGGATGAGAAAAGAGTATTTCTATTAAAATCATCAACATAAGCATATGTGTGACAAACTTGTGTATCGACGCATATCAGAACCGAGAAAGTAAGTCCCTCCAACTAGGCCTCCACCACTTCAATCCTCCATCAAAGGCAAGCTCATATAAAGGAGACAATGAGGTTCTCCATCACAAAGACATAATATCTTGGGGGCTGAACAATGAGTTCAAGCTTTCAAGGATAAAGGGATGCAGACTCAATATGAAGTGAAATTTCTCTAGAGTGTCTTTTCTCTCAAAGTTGAATTTTTTCCTCCTTTTTTTCCAAGGCTTGGATATGGCTTAATTTATAGCCTTCAAATGGAACTGAAGGGTCGAGTCAGAGCGTTTCTAGTATATGGAAGGTCAAGGATCATGGATCCTGTGACATGGTATGGAAACCCAACATAATTTTTAATTTTGAGCACCAAACCGGATGTACACATGTTGTAGTGGAGCAACCTACATATACGCTTGTTTCCTAACTGATAGGGCGTGTATATGTGGAAAAATATGCTTTTTTGTCTCTGGAAGGTACAAAAATGGACTTCAAGTCTACATAGGGAAATCGAAAGGCCATCCAAGCAAGTTTCATGGGGTGAGGGAAAAAATGTTGTAACACTCGTTCGTTCATTCTTGGCACATGAATGCAAGGTCTAGGCATATAATCGATGATCAAAATTAACTATTGATCTTGATCCAAAGGTCATGGTGTCTCCTCGCCTACAAGGTTTGATATTCATTCTTCGACTTGCATATGAACAAAATTCAACTCTATACTTCCTTGATTTTACTCTGATTCAACTTTCCATTGAATATTGACTGTTACTTGGCCTTGATATATTCTTCAATCGATTCAATGATCCTTTCACGATCCTTGGACTTGGAATCACAATATTCCTACCTTCATCAATGATAGTGGTTAGTATCCCCTGCTTGTGACATCAATGACATCCAATGATTTCTTCATTTGACATCAATGACAACATAATTTCCAACAATCTCCCCCTTTTTCATTGATGGAAACATATATTCTTAAACTAGTCTGTGCAAGTCTCCTATGTCTAGAAGTCTCCCCCTATCTCGTTTCTCTCCCACTTTGACATCAATGGAAAATCTATTTTTCTTTTACTATATTCTTCATTTTATGTTTTGTAACCAATAATTTCCTTGTCTTCCGCAACTCTCCCTAACGAGGTACTCTTCATTTTTCTCTACACCGTGCAACCATATGCACTCTTCACATGAGATTTTGGTTCTCCTGAGCTCCCAACAGCTTTCAGCTAAAGCTTTCACTAAGAAATGGGAATGACTCCCATATTCTGTCCGATACAATCAAATGTATCTCTTGGTAGGGGTTTTGTGAATATGTGTGTTATTTGTTCCTTGATAGGAACACACTCAAACTTGACAATATTATCATTTACTTGTTCCCTCAAAAAATGATATTTGATTAGGATATATTTTTTCTTTGAATGCATTACTGGATTCTTTGAAATTCTTATAACACTGGTGTTGCTACATAGTATCAAAATTGGCTTCTTGTATTCTATCTAAATGTATTGTAGTGTTTGTTTCATCCAAATAATTTGTGTACAACACGATTCCACTACAATGTACTCTACTTCTAGTGTGGACAATGAGAATGAAGATTCACTACTACATATGGGCGGATTATTCCACGAAAGTTTTCCACGTTTCCATTATTTTCATGTTTTTTTTAAATAGGGTGGGATTTTCGTCAATATTGCCATAAAAGTTTGTCGATATAGCTACGAATAGGTTTTTTAACTTGGTCGGGATTTTTTCGCTATTGCCATGAAAGTTCGTCGCTATTTTCACGAAAGTTTGTCGCTATTGCCACAAATTTTTTTCGTATCTCATTGGTTGGTGTTAACGGCTAGTTGACTAGTTGATTTATATATACCTGAATTTAAGATACTTTGTGACACAATTGCTATAGTTGCGACACTGTTCGTGGCTTTTGTTTGAGCTGTTTATTTTTTCCTTCACCCACCGGTTGAACAAATCCAATTCTCAATCTACATAGATTGGATTTTGAACTTGCAAGGTTAGTATGATTTTTTTATTGATGTACTCATTTAACTTGTAAATTCTTGTTCAAATGTCCAATTTTCATGTAGCTTGTTTTTTCCTTGATAATATATTATATCTGTAGTACCATATTTCATGTCTTTGGTTTTCAGATCTAGTTAGTATATTCTATGGAAAAGGGTATGTGGATTCCATGATATTCTAGGTTTATGGAATCCACATACCCTTTTCCCTTCAATTGTAGCTAGAATGTCTCTCTCTTTTCATTGATAAAGATATGGAAGTGCTTTTGAAACTCAACCGTGATCGGTGAAATGATAGTAATTGATTGTCATTTTATTCTCTCTTTTATTTTTAAGAACTAACAAAAAACCACCAACAAATATTGATTGAAGCTTTTATACCACTTGTTACATCCCTAGTACCCAAATGGGATCACACTTGCATAAATTGAAAATAATATAATAGTGACAATAATGGTTGGGATACTTGCACACCTAATGGTTGGCTAGC
>SNQJ01S0225547.1:0-10934 GCA_010110895.2 Picea sitchensis
GTATGCTTGCTGGTCTAAGTCCACATTCTTTGGGGCTGTATATAATTTCTCGAATGTGTCATAAGCTTCTTGTTTAATTCCGTCTGGATCTGCTATTATTTTGTCCTGGACCTGCACTTCCGTAACTGCCTTGTAATGTTTTCTTGCCTCTGCTTGTTTGTGGAAGTAGGCTGTGTTTCGGTCTCCTTCTTGCAGCCATAAACTTCTAGATTTTTGCCTCCAATAATTTTCCTCCAATCTGCAAGCTTGGTGCCATTGCCTTTGGAGGCTGTCCTCCTCTTTCAAAATTTCCGGAGTGATCTCCTTTTGTTCCATTACCAGTTGATGTGCTTCAAGAAGACCTTGGGCTGCTAGGCGAACTACTGCTGGGCTTGGTTGATTTTTGGCCCAAGACTTCAGTGCAAATTTCAGCATTTTTATTTTTTCCTCCCATACATGGGATGTTGATCCTTGGACTGTAGTGGCCCACACTTTTGTGACAATATCAGAAAATCCTTTATCATAGATCCAATTTGGGTTGAATCTGAAGGGAATGGGCCCTTTGACTTGGTCTTTGCATACCTAGCATCAGGCTATCTTACTTACTATTTTTGCCAAGCCATCACTAAGCAGCTCTTCTTAAAAACCACATTTTTTAAGATGTAAGCACCCTGCACCATTATTTCCCATGTACACACACTTGTTGCACCATTACAACTTGTGTATGTACACTATCTACACCATTATAGCCTGCGTATACTCACAAAAGTTGTAAAAATTAAAAAGTTGCAAGGAATTCGTTGAGATTACGGGCTATTGGGTAGTTTTCCAACTATCCCACTGCCTATAGCCCATCACCCAACCGAATAACCATCATTTTGTCATATAAAAGGAGGTGTTGGGGTCTCATTCCAAAGCTAATCATAAGAATAGTGAAACTTTGCCCATTTCACTTTCCCCCCTTCCCCCAGGAATTTGCAGCCACATTGTGATTTTTTAGCCACAATTCCCTATTCTTGCCTTTTTCCCTAGAGAGAATTGTGAGAGGAGAAAGATACATGGAAGCAGTTGGAGCTTGGTGAAGAGGAGCCTGGACCAGGTTCGAGGAGCAGTTGTCAATCTCATTTGTAAGTGACTTTGTGAGATTAATATAAAGAAGTACTTTTTCTATCCCGCCATATGATGTGTTCAATATTTATGTTTGATTTACATTTTATTATGACATCTAACCCACTAATTCCTATATAAGATGCATGTTCGCAGTTTCTTGTTTGTATTTTGGTGAATGCATGTCATCCTTGAGAGAAGATTTGCAGTCGAGGAACAACTGAATGCAAAAGGATCGACACTAGATGCGGAGTTCAAGGTAGAGTTACAGGATCCTTATACTTTGTATTTTATGCATGAATGTGGGGTATTGTCGGGGTAGTTGTTAAAAGTAGGAGACTTTAGACAGTTATCTTTGCCTACACATTGAACCCTAGTGTAGTCCATAGGGGGGTTTTCCCCCTATAGCAGAATTGGCGACCATACTGGGGAAGCCTCTAGGGTTTTTAGGGGATATCATTTTGGGTGTTTTAATTAGATTGATTACCTTTTTTGAGCTTTTGTAAGTTGTTGAGTCTTTAAGGGACTCTGATCTTCCATACAAGTACTCGTTGCCCTGTCAACCTACCTGTTGTTTTCTTTTTGTTTGAGAAGTTACGAAGGTGTACGCGGCCTGCAGTGGGTCTGCACGCATACATGCATGCCCTACCTTTATACATTCCGCGTACATACGCAAGTTGCTTAAGTATTAGTAGTGTGCCTGTGTCAAGAAGCTTTTTCCTTAAGAAGGGGTAGTCAACCTCTTCCCTGATTAAAGTATGACTTCTCAGGGGTTTCTTGATTTAGTACTGGTCTCTGTAGTTACAGTCTTCTAGCCTCGGTTTGACATAAGTTTGCTTGTCTTTTTTAAAAAATATTTCTTGTGTTTCCTATCTTTCTTAACTTATTTTTAGCTTGAAATTTTAAGAAAAATGAGTTGCATTTAAAAAAAAAAAAATCCCCCCTCATGGTCGGGGGGGGCATGAATCGTGTATTCATCAGTTTATTTTAGAATATTTTATTATTTCTACTTTAATTGGAAGAAAATATAAAAAATACTTAGCTTGTGAGGTCTCTTTCTTTCTTGGCATTTGCTTTGCATTGTTATTTGAAAAATAAAAAGAAATTAGCATAGTGTTGTGTTTTCTTCTAATTTTAAAAGAATTTCAAAAGAAAAATAAGAAATATAATCCTTCTTTGCTAGTGTTCTTATAAGTTTCATTTTTCACAAGAGTCTTAACAATATCAGTTGCACCACCGACCCCTTTTGAGTAAATCAATCCTTAAAAAGAATGATTAATCTAAAATTAACTAGACTTTTTATGTTTGTAGGGTCAACCAACTAGTTTAGGGTTAGGGCCTTGAATTAGGTTGGAGAGGAAACTCTTCAAGCCCGTTAAAACAAACATTGGATTCAGTGCTAAGGAGTGTAAAAATTCTAGTAAACGTGAAAGTTATCTGGGACTCCCCTCTAACACAGGGGCTAAACACGAGGTCGCATGCGGAAAGGTAGCGGAGATAACCCCTCCAAAGTCGGACCAAACATAGTGGGGAATGCATATAGAGGATTTGTCGTGGGATTCCATTGATCGCATTCGCCATGGAGCTTCATGGGTCTTGAATCCGTTCGAGGTCCTCAGTCGTCTTCCAAAACACTTGCTTTCGATACCCTCGATAGGTTTCGGGCTTAGTTACCCTACTCATTGCGGTCCACCCGACTGTCGACTCTACTCGTCTGGTTATTGTTCGCAAGCTGGAAACCTAGTGTCCTTTTAGGGATGTACACAGGTGATTGTGGGGGTATACCATGATACTTAGGGCAGACATTGGGCCATGCTTTGCAGAGTATACCCTAAGGGTGCTTCTGTGTTCGAGTTGCACTTGCACCGGTAACTTACTCTAGTGTTGGTTGGCATAACTGTTATTCCTACTAGATAGTGTTCTGCATGATTTTCCTTTACGAACTTTTAGTGTGTGCTCCTTTATTTGTAGTTTTACATAGTGAGTTAGTCAGTCATTGATTTGGGTCTCTAACCTAGGGTGTTAGACCGCCCACTATGTCGGTTGTGAAGATTTTTCGGTCTTCCGCCTAGAAACGTGCAGCTGCTTCTTTATAGGCGTTGTTTTGATAACACTGGTTCACCAGAGTCAGTGTGTGAGACTTTTATGGATTTGAACGATACCGCAAGGGTAGAACCTGTCCATAAGTTATTTATGGCTAAAGTTCCCGATGATACGAACCAAGGAACCCCTTCATAAGTGGATTCTTGTGCTTTTCTTTTCTTCGGAAACGTTGGTGTCCCTTTGATGGCCACTTTGTACATTCCTGGATTGAATGTGGGATTACCAGTTTGGTTGGTTACCATTCCAAATGTCCCGAATTCTCTTGATGCTTCTCAGTTAAGCACCTTATGTCATGGGCACCATGTTGATGTTCCTTCATCAGCAAAGTCTTCTCCTCCTCCTTCTCCC
Organism: Picea sitchensis; assembly: GCA_010110895.2. Classification (NCBI taxonomy): domain Eukaryota; kingdom Viridiplantae; phylum Streptophyta; class Pinopsida; order Pinales; family Pinaceae; genus Picea; species Picea sitchensis. The sequence continues at coordinate 3,538 of SNQJ01S0225547.1, forward strand.
GGCTCTGGTGAAAGTATCATTACTAGTAACCGGAAGTCTAAACGAAGTAGAAAGAGGAAGAATAGGAAGAAGAAATCACCAACCTCTGCGAGCAATGTTGGAAATAGGTTGTCAACCTCTGCAAGTCATGTTGAAGACTAGCACCCAGCCTCTGGAAGTCATGCTGGGGGCAAGCACCCACCCTCTGCAAGTCATGCTAGGGGGGGAAGTCCAGTCAATGCTAGTCATAATGGTAATATGTCTGTAGCCTCCGTGAGTCATGTTATTGACCCATCACCAACCTCTACAAGTCATGTTGGAGATGTGTAACCAGCCACTGCTAGTCATGTTGGGGGCATTGATTTTGTTGAGAACCCTAGACGGATAGGATGTTAGCCTAAGTTCCCTTATAAGCTTTGCAAGGGGTATCACCTCACTCATTTATGCCCTGGCCTTCCAGAGGTATGAAGATTGTGGTCCCTGTGTGAAAGATCTTCTAATTTTGAGGTTTCCTTGCAACCTATTCAACCATTGGTTGAGAAAGTGGTCATGTCGATGCAGTCGTCAGCTGATCCCACTCCACTTTTGGGGATTGAGGTGCCTTTAGACCATGTAGTCTCACAGCCTATTCAGCCATTGGTTGAGAAAGTGGTCATGCCGATGCAGCCATCGACTAATCCCACTACTCTTTTGGGGGGTGAAGTGCCTTTAGACCATTTAGTATCGTAGCCTATTCATCAATTGGTTGAGAAAGTGTTCATGCCGATGCAGTCATCGGTTGATCCCACTCCTCTTTTGGGGAGCGAGGTTCCTTTAGACCATGTAGTCTTGCATCCTATTCAACCATTGGTTGAGAAAGTGGTCACGCTGATGCAGTCTTTGGTTGATCCCACGCTTCTCTTGGAGAGTGTCGAGTCTACCAAAGTGGTCATGTTGTTGCAATCTTCGGCTGATTCCACTCTTATCTTGGAGAGTGATGTGTCTACCAACTATGTTTTTAGCATTTCCAGTTCAATACTTTCAGAACAAGGGGGCATTCCGCTCACTTCGAGCACACCCCCTCCAAGCCCTATATTGGTTTCCTTCGATTGGAATGACCTTGTTGAGCCTCATCTTCCTTCTTTCACACCTTTTCAAATAAGGGTTGAATTTAATTCAACAAACATTTATCGATGTATTGTGGATGAAGGAGCCTCTGCAAGTATTTTATCCTCCTCGGTTTGGAAAGTCTTGGGATCTCCCAAGATTGTGTCTACTTCGCATGAGCTGTTGGATTTTGACAAAGGTCCTAGTGAATATTTGGGGATTCTTCCTCAGTTTCCTATCTCGTTAGGTGGGAATATTGTCCTTATCGATGTTATAGTGGTGCAAGGCCCATTAGATTTCAATATGCTTCTCGGGCGTGATTATGTATATACTATGAACGTTGTGGTGTCTACGCTCTTCCGGGTGATGCATTTCCCTCACAATGGAAGCATTGTCACTATCGACCAGCTGGCATCTGATAATCACCATCCTAATTCGACATTATTTCGGACTACCCCTTTACATGTTCCTAGTGTTCGTGTAGACTCTACCCTGCCATGGGTTAATTATGTAGTGTCTTATCCTCAATGTTCAATTGCTTCTGAGAAGGAACCTGTGCAATCATTTTTGCCTCCTCAAGACTTGGTCTCAGCAATTGATCCAATGGTTTATCCAATGGGAGCATGGGATCCCTTGCATCCCCCTTTAGCTCCAAGTGATCTTGAGTCTCTTTCTAAGTCTGATCTCATTGTTTGTAGATCCTCAAGCCCTCGTGCTTGTGATTCTTCACTGATAGACTCAGCTAGTCTTGGCCAGAGCCTCCATCGTCATATGGAATATGGTCAGTTTACTTCACCCTTTGGGATTGTCGACCCTCGTTTGCGTGATTTCTCAGATTTTGAATTGCCTTCAGATGAGGCTATCCTTGAAGCCATGACTATGGTTTCTATACCTTGGGAGGACTTACACTGTGGTTTGTGTTTTCTTCCCTTTTGGGAGACTTTCCAAGTTGACTATCGAAGAGACTCTTGGTCTAAGCCTAGCAGTGGGCTCCACCTAAACCAGTTTCATACATGAATCATATCCCCCTAGACTCTTCTTTAATCCCTTTTCAGACTCTCTAAACATGAAAAGATTGTCGTGCGATCTTGTTTTCCTTCACTCTCGCCAAACTAAAACTTGAAAGCACGTCCGTCCAAAGGTAGTTTACCCCTCTTTCGGTCTAGATGGTCAATTTTACGAACAAAGGTATGCTCTAGGAACTTAAATTCACTAGAAGAGTATTCCCAGGTATAAGTTTAACCTTTTTTCAGGCCTAAGGAACTAAATTTATGAAAAAGGAACCCCACGGAGTCCATAGTTAATCTCTTTTCCGACTCCCTAAAATTGAAAAGATAGCCAAGTGACCTTGTTCCTTCACACTCGTTAAACTGGTCCAGAAGAACATCCTCCACGGAGTCCATAGTTAAGCTCTTTTTAGACTCCTTAAAATTGAAAAGATCATCGAGTGACCTTGTTCTTTCACACTCGTTAATTGGTTTAGAAAAACATCTACTGGCATGAGTTTACCCCTTTTTCCGGCTTGTATATTAAGGATGAAAAAGGTACACCTCGGGAGATTCGTCTCGCCGGAAGAGTTATCCTCAACAAATTTCACTTTTTCGGGCTAAGGAGACTAAATCTAGAAAAAGGCAGTGAGTCCATAGTTAAGCTCTTTTCAGACTCCTTAAAATTGAAAAGATTGTCGAGTGATATTGGCTTTGTCACACTCGTTAAAATGGTTTTCAATAGACGTATTTTAGGTGTTAGTTTACCCCTTTTTCGAACCGACTAGACTACCTTCGAAAAAGGTACCCCAGTGGAGTTTTCTTTTGTGCTTTTTCAGACTCTCTAAAAATGAAAAACCACCGAGCTTACCTTCTCTGGGATCGTTTGAAATTACATTGAAGGGTGTTATCATTGTGTCCTATTAATCGCATTTTCATTTCTACATCTTTGGCCTAATGTCAACTCCATGTTGCTCTCAACTGAACCTTTGAAGCATGCCTTATACGGAAGCCTTGCAGCACTTTGCCTTTGTGTCTTGACACCTTGACCCATGGAGGAATTTTTCCGAGTGTCCTTTCCCTGCACATGTCCCCTTTCTCTAAGAATTAGTGTGTTCCTTGCACTTGGAACTAGTATGCTTGCAACACTCATTCCTCCTTTGTAATGTAGCATTCTTTTATTCTTTTTCAAAGCTTTCCAAAATTATTGAAAAAGACAAAAAAATGAAATATACCCCAAAAAGAGGACGGGAAAAGTATTTTCTTTTTATGGTAGCACAATGAGTCACCCTTAGAAAAAGCACATCCTTTCGTTTGTCGTCAAGAATTGGGATTTAATATGACCTTAGGAAGATGTTCTCGCTACATAGAGTTGTGTCCTCCTCTGTTTGGTTATTCTTCCAAACACATGGAGAGTTTGTGTTGCCTCCTGCATTGTGAACTTATGTCAATGTCATGCTACCTGAGTCTGATCATTAGTCATGCTATTGTCCAAGGGAAGTTTTACCCTGCTTGATTCGGCCTCTCTGCAATTTGTCTCTTACCCTCATGCCCGGCCATCCTGAAAGTCCAATCAAGTCTTTGTTCAAAATCATTGAAGTTCTTTGCCTGATCACCGAGATCCTCTTGTCTATTCCCTGACGAGTCGTCGTTGACCTCTGGGTAGTGAAGTCGTACACTCACATTACACACTTACCCAAGTTTTGAAGATCTTGAAGTTGTTGCTCGAGCTCTGAAGGCCTCATCTCTAGCCATCATGCGTCATTGGCTTCTTGAAGATGGATACTATACATGTATATCTTTGATTTTGAGATGTAGATCCATTGTGTATTGCTCGCGGCTACACTTTATATAGTTATATGACATGGATATGTAGTGTATTTGATTGGCAGCCATGATTTATTTCATCCCGAGCAAGGGTATGCCCACCTCGATGAGACAATTATTATTTTTGCAGATGGCACCTCCCGAACTCTGGTCCTAGGATCACTCGCTTCGTACATTGGTGAAGATTTGTAATTTATTTCGTCCATCAGATTGTCTTCTGACCTCACACATTAGGGGACATATTTTATAACCCTAAATTTCACCATACATGCATATCTGGCATCAGGCCATCTTACTTACTATTTTTGCCAAGCCATCACTGAGCAGCTCTTCTTAAAAACCACATTTTTGAAGATGTACGCGCCATTCACCATTACTGTCTGCATACACACACTTGTTGCACCATTACAGCTCATGAACATACGCTAGTTGCGCCATTACAGCCCGCGTATACTCAGGAAAGTTGTAAAAATTAAAAGTTGTAAGGAATTCGTTGAGATTACGGGCTATTAGGTAGTTTTCCAACTGTCCCACCGCCTATAGCCCGTCACCCAACCGAATAACCATCCTTTTGTCATATAAAAGGATTTTTTGGGGTCTCATTCCAAAGCTAAGCATAAGAATAGTGAAACTCTGCCCATTTCACTTTCCCCCCTTACCCCAAGAATTTGCAGCCACATTGTGAGTTTTGAGCTAGAATTCCCTATTCTTGCCTTTTTCCTCATCCATAATCCTATGCCATTTCCATAGAGAGAATTGTGAGAGGAGAAAGATACGTGGAATCAGTTGGAGCTTGGTGAAGAGGAGCCCAGACCAGGTTCGAGCAGCAGTTGTCGATCTCATTTGTAAGTGACTATGTGAGATTAATATAAAGAAGTACTTTTTCTGTCCCACCATATGATGTGTTCAATATTTATGTTTGATTTACATTTTATTATGACATCTAACCCACTAATTCATATATAAGATGCATGTTCATAGTTTCTTGTTTGTATTTTGGTGAATGTAGTTTGGCCTTGGGAGGAGATTTGCAGTCGAGGAACAACTGGACGCAAAAGGATCGACACTGGATGCATAGTTCGAGGTAGAGTTACCGGATCCTTATACTTTTTATTTTATGCATGAATGTGGGGTATTGTCGGGGTAGTTGTTAAAATTAAGAGACTTTACACAGTTAGATTTGCCTGCACGTTGAACCCTAGTGTAGTCCATAAGGGGGTTTTCCCACTATAGCACCTGGCAGTGGGGTTGATGGTCAGGGACGTTACAATTCCAAAATGTACCCAGACTCGTTCAAAGAAGATCTTAGTAGTGTCTTATGTTGTGATGCTCTTCTTGCAGGCAACCAAAATCACCATCTTAGAAAAGCGATCAACAACCACAAAAACAGAGTCATTTCCCTGCTTGGTTGACGGGAGGCCCGACATGTAGTCCATTGAGATGGATTCCCATATTCTACCAGGAGTAGGAAGAGGGGTGTATAGGCCTTGTTTCTTAGTGGTTGGTTTGGAAATAACACAGGCAGTGTAGGACCTAATATACTTGCTGACCTCCTGTCGAAGTTTCATCCAGTAGAAATGTTTCTATAGCATCGCCACTATCTTTTCGACGTCGAAGTGTCCTGCCACCCGACTGTAGTGGGATTCCCAGATCATCTTCGCTTGCTCTCTTGATGGAACACATATATGGCCCAGACGACACAAAAACCCATCCTGAAGATGGAAATTATCAACAACTACATTTGCACCCAACATTTGGTAGGTGGTGGCAAAGTCCGGGTCTATCTCATAGAGTTGGGGCCATCCAGAGGTCTCATGGCTGTAAGCGTCTAGCATTGTTAGGGACCTAACCCTCACATAGGTAGAACAATATATTCGGATGTAATAAAGGTCAATATTAATAAGGCCTTGCAATAAAGTAGAATAAGTCGAATGTCAGAAGACCTAATAGAAGCTTCCACTTCTAGAAGGATCTTCCGCTAAATGGTTCTTTTGATAGACATATTTAGTAGAAATAGGAGTCGAGGGTATGAAAACCCTAGTTTGGAAATTATTGTAATAGAGCTCTGCTCGACTGGAGGTTTCCCCCTCGAAGAGGCCTGTGAACATTCCTCTTAGTAATCGAAGTGATCTTTTTGGTGTTATTATGTTATCATTTCAGTATTATTGTGGTGTTATTCTGGTTATATTATTTTTTATCTTCCATTTCTAGCATTTTATTTCTGTTCTATATAATTTTTATATCTGGAATATTATAAGTGGTATCAAAGCACTTTCCTCGGCGGAAATTGTGGGTTAAATTTTTTTTCAGGGTAGAGACGTATTATGGCGTCTTTAAGCCACTGAGATCTGTCGTTACGTGCATAAACCCATGGTTGATGGATTCATACACGCAAGAAATACAAGTGGTACTTAAGCGCACATCTGTTGACCACCCTTGTAACCCATGTTGGTACCCCTTCGAGTGGTAGCGCATCAGACATCACCTATGTACGGATCGGCCTAGATTTCCTTAAGCCCTCTTTAGATAAACTGATCAGTCACTTGACTGCTATAGTGCCACTAAGAACAACACTCGGGAAGATACTCTCTAGTACATGGGTAGTCGACCAGTATGGCTAAGGGCACGGTCTAGCCTCCTTAGTTGGTGCCCTCAGATATTGGGCCAAGTACTACTATTGGACCCCACACGTATATCAGAGAGATATAGCACAGGGCAAACCCTTGTCTGTAGAACCCTTGAATACCCAACCCTTGGGGACGGAAACAAAAAAATTAAAACAGACAAGATCTATTTTCGTGCAACTATGTTTGGGTTGTCAAATCATTACACATTTATTCCTCGTCAAGCATTTGGGCATTTCATCACCGCGGTATTCTTCAGACCGAAGTATAACTCCGCAGGTGTAAAACCAAAAAAAAACAATTGGAAATTTTTGCACCATTATCTGAGACATATTCCATTGGATTTATCTCTTCGCCCTTATCACATTCATACATATCATTTTTTTTTAAATGTTTTACCCCACCCTCCCCATTTCGGTTCCCTCTTCATCACGGCCCACACCCATAGCCAAGACTTGGAAGCTCGCTTCAATACCTTGCAATCTAATTTCACAAAGACCCAACAAGAAGTGAAACAGCTCAGTGCCAATGTTGTCGCCATCAATACAAACATCCAGTCCTCCATCATCGCCTCAATCGAGGAACTCAAACAAGACATGATTACCCAGCTTGAATCTGTCATTTTGATGATCTACACCAAGCTGCATATCCCTGCAGATAACCCTTTATCTAACCCACCTCCACATACCCAAGCTGAAAATTCCTCTCATTCCCATAATTTTCAACACTGTCACTTTCAGCGTGACCTACGCCTTCCGCAGGTCGATGTGACCAAATTTGATGGCTCAAATCCCATTGGTTGGGTAACCCAAATGGAATATTATTTCTCTTTATACGACATTACAAATGACTTGGCCAAACTCTGGTATGGTGTTCTCCATCTAGATCAAGAACG
>SNQJ01S0225547.1:14691-28823 GCA_010110895.2 Picea sitchensis
AACCATCAAGGAATTGTTAGTCCAGTGGAAAGATACAACTCCAGTAGATGCCACTTGGGAACCAGCTACCATTCTGCAACAATTTCCACATCTCAAGCCTTGAGGACAAGGTTGTTTTTAAGGGGGAGGACATGTTAGGGACCTAACCCTCACATAGGTAGAACAATATATTCAGATGTAATAAAGGTCAATATTAATAAGGCCTTGCAATAAAGTAGAATAAGTCGAATGTAAGAAGACCTAATAGAAGCTTCCGCTTCTAGAAGGATCTTCCGCTAGATGGTTCTTTTTATAGACATATTTAGTATAAATAGGAGTCGAGGGTATGAAAATCGTAGCTTGGATATTATTTTAATATATCTCTACTCGACTGGAGGTTGCCCCCTCGAAGAGGCCTATGAACATTGCTCTCAGTAATCGAAGTGCTCTTTTTGTTGTTATTCTGTTATCATTTCAGTATTATTGTGGTTTTATTCTGGTTATATTGTTGTTTATCTTCCATTTCTAGCATTTTATTTCTGTTATGCATACTTTTTATATCTAGAATATTAAGAACACCATGGTGAGTGTCGCGACTAGAGGTCTACTAAGGCAATCCGACGCGGTTGGTGCTTTCTGTTTTATACTTGATCTAGAGGTGGAATTGTTGTAAGTATGTGGACCACTTTTGTTGGTGGTCATTATGTAATTTTCCTTGTGTCTGCATGAACTGCAATGGCTTATGATCAGTGTGGATGATTGTCTCCTTCCCAAGAATGTAATGTCTCCATTGGCGGCAGGCTTGCACAATGGAGTGCATTTCTTGGTCATAAGTAGGGTACTTACGGACAACATCTGATAGTGTCTCACTATGATAGGCCACAGGGTGGTCGTGCTGAGTGAGAACGGCGCCCACGGCATAGTATGAAGCATCGATCTCGATATCAAAGGGTTGATGCAGGTCTGGTAGTGAAAGTACTGGGGCTGAGCACAAGTGTTGCTTCAAATCATTGAATGCTTGTTAATGGGACTAGCCCCACATAAATTTTGCCTTACCACCACCCCTGGTTATTTGGCTGAGGGCCCATGCAATATGGGAGAATCCCAACACAAACCTGCGGTAGAAATTGGCAAGGCCCAAGAAGCTCTGAAGCTTAGTGAGTGTGTGTTATTGGATAAATCGGTGAAAGCTGACATAAACTAATCTCCCTAGGTCCACCTAGATCTAGAACAAAACAAGACAAGACATGACGCTTTCCCTAGGTTGCTACCATTGAATTTATCGTCAAAGAAGGAGAGTATGACATACCTTTATATATCGCTTCCTTATATCTTTGTTGTCCCTACTTCGCTCCGGTGCTCTTGTGAGATCAAATCTGCAATGACACAAACTAACCAAAGTGAAAGCAGCAATTATACATTCAATGGAAACCTAAACATGTGATCAAGGAGTCATGTAATAAAACACTAATGATTTTATGGGAAAGAGACATGCCACTGTATCATATTAAGTAAAAGTGGAAGATACAACTAGAGTTCCTTGATGTCGCAAGTTCCCTTTCGGTGGTCCTTTGTTCCAACACACACATACACTTGCTCTGAATTTGCATGAAGATAATCCGCAAAGTTTGATGAACAAATAGAGGCCTCAAGCATCAATTGTATCAGGATTCTTCACACAGTCTTTAGCCTATTCTTTTCTCAATCTTTCTTGACCTTGCTTAACCTTTTCCATGAGAAATCCATTATTATATAGGAGAAGATGAAGTGGTTACCAGGATGAGGATGATCCCACCAAATCAGAAAATCCAATAAGATCACAACCATACAGACGCCACCTCACATTCTAGAAGATTCTCCTTCTAGAAACTTCATAAAACTTCTTCCTTTCCTTAGCTTCAAGCACCATCGCACCCTGCCTATATAGCAGCATGCAGAAATCCCGCAGGCCAGGCATATAGCAGCCTGCGAAAATCCTTGATTTCCGCACTGCGTACCACTGTCAGCCTGCGGCGTCATTCTAAAAACGTTCCTTGTAGGGGAAGAACTCAGTCATCATCAAAGTGACCAAAATAATGTGTAACAGAATGCCCCCCAAAGTATGAGGCTGGAACATGTGACAGCCAACGTACTTTGTAAATTGCATGTCTGTGTCGGAAACAAGGAGCGCACCAATCAGGAACCTACAAACAATCAAGCATCTGCATAGAATTATACCATTTCTGAGGTAGGCATTCCCATGCTCAGATTATAAGTGATTGAAATCATAAATGCAAGGCATAGCCACCAATTATACACTATGGATCCATGTCATCGAAATTCTACATAGCCACTAGAAATACACTGTGGATCTATGTATTAGAAAGTGTAAATTCAGACACAGCCACGAGACATACAAAGTGGATCTGTGTGTCAATTCAAATCATAAATACTCCATAGAAACCTGGGCAAAAAAGATGAAACCCAGGGTCTTCAATCCTATCATCCGTAAGTACAAATCTAACCATACAATTACAGGTGTTGAAGTCGAACATGGTATAAACCACTTGATTACCAGTCATTGATGAAAACCGTTAACAAGTGCAAGGGAAATCACCATTGATGTCAATGACTCCCAAGGTACCTTAGTACAATCCAATGAATGTGAATAAATGAGTTGAAGTTGAACACTCGATGAAATCTCTCGATCAGGGACCAATGATGTGAATCCACTATCGAGAGCGAAGAAACCTGCCCTTGAGGCATGCAGGCTCTAAGGTACTAAACAATTTCTAAGCCTTATCTTGGATGAGGAGTTGAATTCGACAGGAAAAAGACTCGTCACAGGAGGGCCTTGATGTATCCCCCATCAGTGGCACGAAATAAGTAACAGATTAGGGGTAGATCAAAGTATGAAAATGATTTGAAACTGACACAGGGAAGGTCGACATGGTAAGAAATGAAAATGCATATGGCTGACTCAAAGGAGGGCTTGTTTGGACTTCTCTTGAACATATGAATGACACGACACTGGTCTTCGAAGCATTGACTCAAAGATGACCCAAGATATGAATTCGACGAAGGCCAAACAAGAGACAAATGGATTTCCCAACCCGGATTCAAATGACGAAGGGGGTATCATGTTCAAGAGCGACTAGTACTACCACTAACACAGGTACAGAAACACATCTATTTTCCAAATTTTCCCCCACCATTTTTGGCAACTACATCTTTATTTTTACGCAAGCTTGAGGAGGATAACATATGCTTGTAGTGTAAGCTCATCCTTCAGACGAGTCCCTCGGGGTATTTTTAACAAACCCTAAGAAGGAGTGGTTCAGTCCCATGTGGGTCTTTCGATGTTTGTTTAACGAGTCCAAAGATACAAATCTCGGGAGTTTTTCATGTTTATAGAGTCTGAAAAACACTTTAAAAATAACTCTCTCAGTTCCTTTTACGTAAAATAGTTCGACAGGACCGAAAAAGTGATAAACTATCGCCCATCGAACGTTTTATTCAAATACTTTTACGAGTGTGAACAAAACAAGGTCGCTCGAAAATCTTTTCATTTTTATGGAGTGTGAAAAGAGATTAAATGATACTCCATGTGCGTCATTTTTGTGTTACCAAGATGAGTACGAAAGGATGACAAAAGTATACTTGGTTGCGTTCTGATAAATTTTTGAGCATGGGAACGAACGAAGAGTGAACTCGAGGTTTTACAAAAAAACCCTAAAAAGTATCGATATGTATGACGAATAGAAAACAACTTATGAAACAAAGATCCATACTTTGTTAATTAAGACTCTAGTCTTCCTCCTGCAAGAAACAAGACACTTACGAAACTATTAGTTATGAGGGTTGATAACCAAACACATTTTATAATATAAAATATTTATGAAAAAAGGTAAAAAAATGAAATAAATAAGGGCAAGAGTTCTTTTTTACCATTTCATTTGTATTTGGTCAAGAACTTGTCAAAAAAAACCTTTTTCACCCCTTACTTCAGCAGGCAATTGCGAAGAGCACAGGCGATCAATCGACGAACGGTTTCCGTGAAAACAGTAAGTGCTTCATCTTCTTCCTTTTCAATGGTTTAAAATTCATTTTTGGTGGTTAAAAAATGATTTCTTGGGTGATTTTTGGGCCGGTAGGCATGTGTTGGGGTCGCCGCAGGTGACCTATTTCGGGCCCTGCGGAAATCCCACACTGTAACTGAAGCTTAGTTGCGGTGGCCAAAAAACAAAATAGAAAAGCAAGCCTTGAACCAAAAAGAATTCCAAAAAAGGTGGATAAAGGTGCTAATTGTCCTCTTTAACTTCCATGCAGGTGTTTAATTGTAAAAAAGTTGGAATGGAGAGAACAGGAGCATGAAGATGATGACTCTATGGCTTTGAATGATCCAGGAACCATTGATGCTCTTCGACAATGTGGCCTATTGAAGTTTTTCAAAGTCTAGGGCATGAGAGCCCAACGGAGACTATTAGAGTACTTGGTCCATATGTGGGACACGGAACAACAAGTATTTCACGTGGGTGTTCATGTCCTCTCCTTGGACATTGGGGATATTTACTTTCTGACAGGGCTATCCCGTCGTGGGGCACGGTTGTCTCTGACAGGGGGTCGAGGTGGTGGCTTGCCGATGAGCGAGTATATCCATCAGCATTGTGAACTGGATGCTGAAAGGTGCAAAGGTAAAGTGGCTATCCAAGGTGTGTGGGATTTGACTCTCAGAACCATCCTCTTTACCATTGCATGGATGTAAGGATGTGCATCGCCACACATGGTGCTCCAGAGTTACTTTCAATATGCCATTGAATGTCTGGAACCTCAAGTATTCAATTGGTGTGACAGTTTGCTCCGGAGTATGAAGATACAACTCACTAAAAGCAAGAGAGGAGACCTCAAGTAGTTTGGGTATGGGTCCATTTTGGTGTCTTTCTTCTTAGAAAGAGTCCCTCATTTGTGGCTACTGGTAGAGTGGGGGTTACCAACCCCACGAGACCCAAGAATGAAATGGTGGTGTAACCTTATGGCACGGCACGTGGCGGGCCCTATAATCAAGTACAATGATTCATTTTTTGATTGGTTAAGGACCCAAATCTTGATGATTGATGATTATGCATATGTCGGCCTAGACTTTCGGGGTGATCCCAACTTAGCTCTCCCTGATAGATTTCATTGGGGAGATCTAGGTAAGAAAGACATTTTGTTCTTTATAATGTTTTTATGGTTTTTAGGATATTAGATGTTTTTTTGTGTTTTCGATCTAAAGACAAATTCTAATTCAGAGGTGAGGAGAGGCATGTGCGGTAGCAGGGTGGGACACCAACGAATATGACGCGATGGAGCAGAACTTAGAAGGCTTGATAGAAGACATTCCTGACATGTCGATCGAGGAGCTCCCGAGGCATTATCAATGCCATACTGTAGGCGTGTCTGGCTCACTTAGTCGGTTACTTCGTCGGGTAGCATGGGCAGTGGTGTGCTATCGCAAGCGACATCCATGATACTATTTCGAGCGACATCCATGATACTATTTCGAGCGGCATCTGTGATGCTATTTTGTATGAGCCATGGGCTCTATATTTTGATATTTTGGTCCTTGGATGGAAAACATTTTTTGTAAAACTTTTTCATTATATATATACATGAGGCTTCTACTGGCTTACTCTTCTTTTATATACAATGTGTAATGTGTGATTGGATTTATAAATGTCTCAAATGTTTGTCTAACACATAATTAGCTAGAGCATCAGTTAATGTATTTAGACATCTAGGAATGTGTTGATATTCAATATAATCAAAATAACATTCCAAGAGACGAATTCGTAAATATACCTGTAACAAAGTAGGACTTAGGATAGTGTAGACATTACTTAACTGGAGTACTACTAGCTGTGAATCAATTCGTACAACAAAGTGATGAATCCCAAGTGAGATAGCATCAGTCAATAATTCGATGATTGTACTATATTCTGTGATATTATTGGTTGCACGACCGAGGAAAACACCTTGTAAACTAATAAGTTCATTGGTGGGTGCATAGATCGCCCAAGCAGCAAAAGCTAGGTTCTGAGTACTATGGCTAGCACCATCAGCGAAGCCAATATAGGGTAGAGAATACTTCAACATCTGGAAACCAAGCACAACGTGAGGTAACCAGTTGGGGGTGGAAACCGAATAATGAAAACACACACAAGAGTATGGTACAGTAAAATTACAAGCACTCATGCAGAGACAGTCTAAGCATAGTACTTATTCAAGTAAAGCCCATTTCTGGTTTCACTCAAAGGAATGCCATCATAATATACTAACTCGTAAGCTCCCTTATCTAACACTCGTTTGACGATATATGGACCACGCCACATAGCTTCAAATTTTTCGGCTCCTAGCAGGTCACGATCTTGTTCATAGAGGAGAACTAGATCTCCCTCAGAGAAAAAACGCGGCTTGACATGCTTGTCATATTGGGATTTTACGCGTTTCTTCTGGGTTTCAATAACTAGGGTAGCCTCATGACGGGTCTCGTCTAATTACATAAGATACAATAGATGTTCCTCTTCGGCAAAGGTGTTTGGGAGAAGTTCGACGGCTAGCTTCAAGGATAGTATTTCACATTCAATCGGGAGAACGGATTCAATGTCGTAGACTAGTTGAAAAGGGGTAAATCCCATAGCAGACTTCACAGACGTCTGATAGGCCCATAATGTCGAAATCAACATCGTGTGCCAGGTGGTCTTATGGATTCATAGTATCCGACGAAGCATAGTGATAAGGATTTTATTTATTGCTTTGACTTGGCCATTGGCCTATGGATAGTAGGGGGTTGAGTTTTCATGCCGAAGACCCAACTTGTTGGTAAGTTCAGACATCATAAAGTTTCGAAAATGGCTACCATGATCAATAACGATATCTTGTGGGATCCCGAATCAAGTAATAATATGATTAAATATGAAAAGCGCTACAGTTTTCCTGGTATTTTCGAAATTAGGCATCGCCTTGGCCCATTTTGTGAAATAATCCACAGCTACAATAATGTATCAATGCCCCCCGATCGAGTGAGGGTTACAGGTCATGAAATAAATGCCCCATTTCGTGAAAGGTCCAACGAAAACTACAAGGTGTAAAGGAGCAGGATGTGATCTTATTTTGTTGTTGTATGTTTGGCAAGCATGGCATTTTTGGATGGCAATAATACAATCTTTAAATAAAGAAGGCCAAAAATACCTTGCTCGTATGATCTTCTAGGTGATAACATACCCAGACATGTGACCACCACATGCTCCAGAGTGGCAGTCATTCAAAGCTTTCTCAACTTCAGCATAGGTGAGACATCGTCGAAAAATAGAATCAACCCCACGGCGATAAAGAGTGCCATCGAGGATAATGTACTGATAGGCTTGGTAACATATTCGACGATGGTCAGTGTTAGACAAATCGGGCCCAAAAGTCTGAGTTTGGAGATAGATAATGATATCCCCATACCAAAGGTCATCAGAACTGATCAGAAAAAAGGGATTCATCGGGTAAAGAATCCTCTGCTACATTCTTTGTCTCAGTGTAGGGAAGGTCACATATCAGTTCGGAAAACACCAAGGATTTCTTGGACTTAGCNTGATATCCCCATACCAAAGGTCATCAGAACTGATCAGAAAAAAGGGATTCATCGGGTAAAGAATCCTCTGCTACATTCTTTGTCTCAGTGTAGGGAAGGTCACATATCAGTTCGGAAAACACCAAGGATTTCTTGGACTTAGCGTGTTCGAATTCTAAGCCAAACTTCTGGAGAATTGCTATCCATTTCGAGTATTTTCCCCCTAGCAATTGGTGTGTAAGAATGTGTTGCATGGGGTTGCAATCGAAAATTACAGTGGTCTTGCGTAGTAAGATATAGTGACAGAATCGTTGGACAGCTTGAATGACTGCCAAGGCCAGTTTTTCAACATGTAAGTATTTGGCTTCGGTAGTCGTGAGACTCCGACTCAAATAATAAATGACATGTTCGTCGTGTGAATCATCTTCTTGGACTAGAACCATGGCGATGGTAGAGTCCGAAGCAGCGAGATAAAGGAAGTAATATTGACTATAATCGGGTGGGAAAAGTAATGGGGTACGGGTTAAAGTCGGTTTCAAAGCTTCAAAGGATTTGTTGGTAGTGGAATCCCATACAAACTCAAAACCTTTCTTGAGCAGTCGAGTAAATCTGAGTGTTAATTGAGCATAGTTTGGGATGAAATGACATAAAAAGTTTGCCTTCCCTTGCAAACTTTGAAGTTGGCAAAGTGAAGAAGGAGGAGGGAGATTGAGGATCACCTTGAATTTCAAAGGATAAACCTTGATCCTCTAGCGTGACACGATAAAACCTAGAAGTCGGTCGGACTCCACAAAAAAAACACAATTGTGTGGGTTTAAGCATATACCATAGAACCGACAAAGAAGGAAAATGGCTCGGAGGTGTGTCAGATGATCACTACGATACATGGAATGTGTCGGTAGGTCATCTATATATGGATGTATGATGTGCTTAATATCATGAAAAGCATAAGACATAGCACACTGAAAAGTCGCACCAGCATTCTTTAAACCGAAGGGTAGTTTCTCGTAGGCAAAGGTGCCCCAAGGACAAATAAAAGAAGTTTTTTGTTGATCCGTGGGCAAGATTTTGATTTTATTATAGCTAGAGAAATCGTTCATTAAAGAGAAGATTTCACTCCCGGTGCAATCGTCGACGATCTGGTCAATGAAGGGGGTGGGAAATTTGTCCTTAGGACAAGCTTGATTTGTATCCCTATAATCGACGCAGACACGGATCGTACCTTGTTTTTTGTTAACCGGAACGAGATTGGATACCCAATCAGTTAAAGCCATGGGATAAAGAAATCCAACTTTAAGAAGTTTTTCGACCTCAAGCTTAATAGCAGCTGCTTTACGAGGGTGGACCGGACAAAGTCTCTATCGGATGGGTCTAGCGCCCGGGTATGTCTTAATTTCGTGCACAACAATATCAGGGTCAATACCCGGCATTTCTTCATAGCTCCAAGCGAAGATGTCACGAAATTCTTGGAAAAGTGATTTGTACGTGACAACCTCGTCAGTAGAGCACAAAGCTCAGATATGAACATTTTCAACAACTCCAGGTTTAATGGATATGTCGAGGGGGATGGTGGGTGAAATATTACTTAAGTTCCCTTCATATAACATGTCGTGTGATGTCTCGGGAACAGAGGAAATGACAGCAACGGTCGACGAAGTCGAGATCCGTTGGTAACTCTCGATGGTGTGTTGTTCGAGGAAGATAATGGAACGATGATGTCCATCATCCCAAGGGGTATCTTCCATCGACATAACCGACATAATCATCTCGTCTGTGGAAAAATAGCGTGGAACGAGTTAGGAGATGAATCACCAAGAGAGGGGGTAGAAGGGGTTGTCGATTGAATGGCTTGATAGGCATATTCAACCAGACTTAAAGGCATTTGGTTGTTGTAGCGAGGATAATCACCAGGTTCGGGTGAGTTTGGCAAACCGAGGTGGAAATCATGTTGATCGAGGCAACCAAAGGAGGTGGAACATCAGGAGGTGGGATCGATAAAGTGCCCATCAGAGTGGAATCTTTAAGTAGGCCAACACCAACGTTCTCATACCCAGGAGGTGTCTTTGCGATAAAAGGGATACTGCTAGTACGGGTGTCAGAGTTGAAAAAGGCTAGCTGGTCGACAGTGATGACCTTTCCCTGATGCGGAAAATGTAAAATGCGAAAAAGGGTAGACAAAATGACGTGCATCGTGTCCATCCAGCTACGGCCAAGTAAAATGTTATAATCGAGAGGTGCATCAAATACCTCAAATTCAACGTTGACCGATTTTCCTTCCAACGTAATAGACAACGACGGAAGTACACCATAGGGTTTGAAGCCAAAGCCATTGAAGACTTTGAGTGTGCTATGGGATTTAGTAAGAGGAGGAGAGTCGATGGCTTCCAATAGGTAACAGACATTACACACGTGGAGGTACCCTCATCAATAACAGTCCTACATATGTTCTTGTCGGAGAAAACAACTTGTATTTGGAATGCTAGTTGAGGGGGGAGTCTCAGAATGTGATCTTCGAGGTCAAAAATTATCAAATTTGTATCTGTAGGATCAATTCCACCGATAGCCTTTAGCAGCGCCTTCCGTTGAGCAAGGAAACTTTGAAGGACTTCGAGAGCCGACATCGCAGAAGGTGCTTGCCCCAGATCTTCTACAATATTGTACTTCTGAGCAGCACGTGCATGAGGGTTGAAGGCATACTTTCGAACAACACCCTTTGGGGGAGGGCGAAGAACTGTATCGAGACTCGGTCTTTTGAGATGAAGAGAACCATTGGAAGGTGAAGTTGAAGGAGGTTATTGAACCAACGAAGGTGGTATATCATCAACCTTCTCTTTTGAGGAAGAATAATCTTTGGCTCGAGTGGTGAGTGTAACGTCATTCTTTCTGGAATCACCAGTACACATAAGTACATAAGAAGTAGTGGAGGGAGAGGGTTGGTCATGGATGACTAGTTGGGCCTGCTATTGAGAAGGGAAAAGTTGAGACAACACGGTAGGTGTGGGACATTTCGCGGTCCCATGGAGGAACTTAGTAACCTCAGCCCGTCTTGGACAATCTTTTGTATAGCGATCATCACCACAGATAAGGCAAGGGTATCGGAGTTTGCGCTTATCCTTATCATCAACAGGTTGGGTTTTGGTTTTCCCAGACTGCGGGTTATTTTTGCCCTCCTTATTTAGATTTATTCTTTCCGGCCAGGGTAGATTGAACAGGGTTAACCTCAACAGTTTTGTCGGTGGGAGGAGTAGGAGACGGAGCATTTTGAACATTAGAAGCATTGGACTTGGGGTTGGTGGGAGAGGCTTGTGTATTTTGAGGTTGAGCATGGAAAGTGCCAATCACACCGTCAGCCGCATGAGAAGCAGTAGGGGTAGTTGAAGTAGCGGTAGTAGAAGGGCGAGGTGTGTCAGGGAGTAAGTCATAAAGAGTACCCATTTGTGAATAGACGAGGTCGAGGTACTAAGTGTGAATGATAGCTTGTTCTTCGGTGACAACGCCACCCATGGAAATATCATGAGAGATCTTATTTACAAATGATTTCGTGAACCACTCCGCCAATAACTTATTGGGAAGCTCGAGTTTGATCAAACATCGTCTTTGTCTCCACTCATGAATGTGATCAGAGATTTTAGTGGCTTTAGTTTGTTTGAAGGAACTTAGGATCTCAGTTTTTGTTTCATAACGGATCGGTAATTGGTAGTATGTAAGGAAATCCATGGTGAGGGTATTAAAGTCAATGAAGAAACCTCGTGGTATTTCTATATACCACTTTGCAGCCGAACCTGTGAGAGTTCGTTGGAAGAGTCGTAACCAAATGGAATCATCCATCAAAGAGTTGGATGAACACTAAAGGTGGAAATTCATGACATGGTTGTTCGGATCCTCTCCCGATTTACCGTCAAACTTTAGGATGTCGGACGGTAATTTGGTCGGTATCACGGGCCAGTGGGGAGAATGCAGGATAGGATCATTCAAGATTCTAGGCAAATCAGGTAAATCCAAGGTGGATAAAAAGGGTAATTGTCTATTCACAGGAGGATACTGGTAACTTTGGGGAGGGAGTCCCGTCGGTAGACCAGTAGGACCATAAGCATCTTGTATGGGAGGTGAAGGTCCTAATAGATTCGGGCGTGTGTGCGGAGGTAGGTAGGCCACAATGTTGTACTAATTGGGGATGGTCCCTTGGCGAGGGACACTAGGTTGAATGTTCGAACTCCAAATGGGATTGGAAGAACCGAGGTATGATTGGCCTGAACTAGGGGGTATAAAAGAGATAACCTGAGGTTGTTTCCCCCTAGATGATTGTGGATTCCCTTGAATAAGAAGATTCCAATATTGGGCTAATGATCTGGGGATGTTCTTTCCATACTATGGATTATACTGTGGATTATATCCTCCGTGTAGGGATTGTCCTCTAGGTGAGGATGATGCCCCAATTTGGGTTTGACCTCCAAATCGAGTTTTCCCCCCTGGTTTATACTATCCCACAATAGGAATCTGGTAACCAGAAGTGAATAACGGAGAAGAAAATCCAAAGGTAGTAGAGCCATTGGGTCTGAATCCTCCTATAAAAGGTGGATTAGACCCTCCAGAGACGAATTGGGATGGTGTCGGAATAGAACCGGAAGCAGCATTATATCCAGGAGGAGTAAAGACTCCAAAATCTTCGGACGGAACTTGGATAGGAATGGGGATAGAAGCATTCAAGGCATTATACCCAAGAGGGAGTGATGGGATTTGTCTAGAGGAACGCGGTGTACCAATAGGAGGTTGGCTAGCCACCGTGTTCCCGGTGGGGATAATCGTAGTGTTTGGGACCATCGTGGAATGGGTCTGCTGAAGAGGGATAGTTGAGCTAGGACCTGCCTTTGAACTAGTGAAGAAATAACAGGTTGTATTATTTAAATGATCTAAAGGTATTGTAAATGTAGTAGACGTTTCGGGTGGTTTAGAAACGACAGGTATCTCAACGTCTGCCTCTGAGCTGGGAGGGTTCCGTCTAGAAGTCAGAGTTCGAGATATGTCAGTGGTCCAAAAAGGATCCTCGTTTTCAATGCCAGCAAGGACTTCAGGTGGTATTCCAGAAGTGTCAACAACAAGTTCTCCGGACGAGTTGAGGCAGAGAATATGTCTCTCGTATCCAGGAGGTAAGCAGAAAGCGTCCAAAGAATCGGAAACGATTCGAAAACTTTCTAAAGAGTCAGTTCTCCTCGCTTGTGAAGGTATGTGGTCCTGGATCTCACTCTGTTGAGGAGAGTCCTCCGGTGGGTTAGGGAGCATGGGTTGGGAAACTTTCGAATCTTCCGGAGGTAGTCCTTGCATCCTACGTGAACGGCGTGGAGGGTCAATGTTGGCCGAACCGAAAATTTTACGGAAAAAATGTATGGCCAACTATGTAAACAAACAACAGTCACTAGTAGAATCTAGGAATCAAAACCAAGCAAACAAAACCTTATTGTTCCGAAGTTACTAGTTTGTGATGAAATCCAACGTCGTGAAGTCAAGACAAGAAGGGGTTGGGCTAGGGTGGAAAAGTTATGTTGACGACCTGCTTAATGGACTTACACCCTGGTGCAAGCTCCCACACATAACCGTGGGTATACCCTCCAAGGAGCCCGAGTGTATCTGGCCAACGTTGATTCCAGGTACCGTGAAGACTTGCCCCTCCACAGTCACCTTGTGTAAGACCCTAATAAGATAGGAAACTAAGGCTACCAAAAACAATAGTGATGTCTAGGGAGACAGTCGACAGTCCGATCCATGTGCAAGGGCAGGGTATCTAGCCCAAAATCAACTTGAGAGGCTTCCACTCATCATTGTGGGTATATCTTCAAGCGACCCCCATAACACGTGCAATCTCTACACCGAGACAAACAAAACAGGGTGAGTAACTCTGCTAATCTCAATGCGACCTCAGGTTTGACCCTTGTGTGAGAAGGGCTTCCTAGGACAAAATGTTGCAAATAGAATTTTACACTCCCTCTCACAAGATGCTATTGTGTGTTTTGTGCTTTGGAGAGTGTGTCTCACTGCTTATTCCAAAGCTCTAGCCTAGCTAATGTTGGTGTAAAAGAGCCCTAGAAAAAATTACTAGTTAAATTTTAGATTTTCGCAATATTTTTAAAAGTTATTGTTACTCAAGAGGGAGATAGGAATGAAACCGATGTTGTTTAAGACCTTGACCCAACAATATGCAAATAGAAATGACTGATGCAAATTTTTGTTCAATGAATTCTATCTACAACAAGGAGAAGGTGTTTCCGGAATAATGTAAACTACGAAATATACTTCCTTTTTCTTTTAAATGAACACAATTTCAAACAACCAGTAAGCAATGAAGTTATTCAATGTTCTCTTCTCTTAAATGTAATAAATTTTCTTATATATGTTTATTCAATGAATGGATAACTTCAATTTTTTTCTTTTCTAAGATCAGACCAAGGGCATGGCAGAGAAAAGACAAGAAATCCAAGAAAATCTATACCTTCAACAAGCACCCAAATCGAACTTTCAATGAAGACAAAAATAAAAAAATGACGAGAAAGTATTTCCTCAAATGAAAATGAAGAGACAACTT
>SNQJ01S0225548.1:0-14681 GCA_010110895.2 Picea sitchensis
ACAAGCTTGCTAAGTCACCCCATCAATCACCCCAACAATGGTCAAGTGGATTAGTGTAAGATCCAAGCAGTTATCAGAAATGATAGGAACCTAATGCATATATAAGAAGGTTATAACGATTGAACACGACACATACCATGATACCTTGGACCAATTACCTCATGGAGCAAGAGTCCTCTCCGATGCAAGTCCAAGCCGATGGTGATGGAAGCTGCTGCTACTGACAGGACAAATCTGGCAAAGGAGAAGAAGGATGGGCCCTCCAAGGCCATGCTCAGGTCAATCCTGCTCTCAGTACTTCATGTCTAAGACTTGCGGGCCTCGAGACATGATCTCCTAGTTATCCCTAGATATCGGGGATGACAAGCTCCATGGGGATCAAACCCCAAACCTCCCCATGGGTCAAACTCCTTGGAAAAGGCCGCCCAACTGGCGCTCCATACATTGGTACTTATTACATATGTGTGTTAAATTTTATTTAAATTTGCATATATTGTTGTATGGTGTGGGGTCTGGGCTAGGACTTAGCCCCAGCCCCCAGTTTTAATATGCGTTCCCATATGACCCTTTTCCACATGAAAATTTGCATGGGAGTTTAAATAGTCCCCCGCCCGCATGCCTAGACACTTGTCACACCCTCATCCTGTCATGCAAACAATGCCTTTTTATGCGCTGGGATGTGGCCACATGGCCCCCCCATGCACCCAACACCTCCGTGATTTGGGGTCTTAGTTCGCTAATGGTGTGAAATTTTTTCACATTTTGCGAGCATGCGGGTGTGTGCTGGGTTTAGGCATGGGAAATTCCCAGAAGCCAGGTTACTCACACAGAGGTGTGATTTGGCGAACTAGAGTCAACAAGCTTGAAGGAGGAAAATGGCAAGAGGCCTATCTTCTTCATTTTTTGGCCAAATGAGGTGCTGAAAAATCTTGTCTAGGGGTTTATAGATGTTTTGAATCCATTGGCACAGTATTCAAAGGAATTTGGAGACTTCTTTTGCAGGTTTTTCTACTTTGAAGTTTCAGGGAACTCTAGGGAGCTTAGGGCCACCATTGAAGGAGGCCATGCTCGGATGAGCCCAAGTCCATTTTCACTGACTGAATAGTCATTGTTGACTAATTATTATGCTTTGAACTCATTGGGACAGTTTTCAGAGGCATTTCAGGACTTTTAGAGTTATTGTTTTCCACAAGGAAGCTCAGGGAAGCTCAAGGCCACCAGTAAAAGAGGTCATGCCCGGATGAACCATGGTCTATTTTCAGAGTTCTAATAGTCATTTTTGGGGTTTTTATGTATTCTAAACCCAATGGTACAGTCATAAAATCCATTGGAGTTGATAATCATCTTGTAAAATAATCTTTGACAAACTAATCCCAGAGAGCCTAGCCCATTGATGGAGGCTCAAGAAGATGTAGCCCAGTTGGGGGTGAACTCCTTTATCATGTTGTCATTGTTGTGAGTTTTTGCTAGTTATTATTTGTTGCACTTATCTTTGTTGTTGTATTCTTTAAACAACATATTTAACCTTTTAAAAACCTCACACATAAACACATAAAAGAAGCCTAAACGTAACACATAAAACCTCTTTCACAACTATGACATAGAGCAAGGTCTTGAAGTTTCTTTTAATGGAGTAGAGGGTGCTTACATAGAAAAACAAGTCAGCCCCCTATTTTTAAATCAACTTTACTGGAATAAAATGGGCAGCTTTAATAAGCTTATCCACCACCACCATGATGGAATCATGGTGTTTTTTTATTCTGGGAAGTTTAGTGATGAAATACATTGTTAAAACTTCCCATTTCCACTCATGAATGGGAAATGGTTGTAGCAAACCAACTGAGTATCTATTCTCATCCTTGACCTTTTGACATTCCAAACACCTCGCAATTAAATAATCAACTTCTTTCTTCATGCATGACGAATAATATTGGCTCTTGACAATTGCAATATTGGTAACCTGGGTGCCCAACATAAGGCACATTGTGCATTTTGCCATTATCATATTTTTCAATTCCCGAGAATTTGACACATAAATTCTTCCCCTGTACATGAGAATTTCATCATTTTCCAACTTATAGTATTATGTTTTCTACTATAAATTACCTTGCTGAATTTTTTTCTTTATTTTCATGTACTATAGATCTGATTTTGCAACCTCTACAATTATGTCTTTCAAATATGATTTATACATGATAATGGTTGTAACACGCATGTCATGCACTCTCTTGCTGAGTGCATTAGCCACCTTGTTCTCTTTACCCTTGATATGCTTTATATCGAAGTCATATTCACTAAGGAATTCCAAATATATGTTTTTCCTAGCATTAAAAGTTGGTTGTCCAAATAAATATTTCAGACCACAATGGTCTATCCTCAACTAAAATGTTTCCCCATGAGGTAGTTCCTCCACATCCTGAGGGCATGCACTATGGCTACCAATTCCAAATCGTGAGTAGCATAGTGCCTTTCATGCTCCTTTAATTTCCTTGATTCATACATACCATATGCCCATTATGACTAAGGACCCCACCAAGCCCTTCTTTACATGCATCAATGCATACTACAAAATCTTCATTAGGATCAACAATTCTCAAAATTGGTGCATTGGTCGACAAATATTTTAAGTGTTAGAAGCTTCTTTCATAATCAATAGTCCATTCAAATCTCACACCTTTCTTTTGCAAATATGTGATTAGGTGTTCAATCTTGGAGAAGACTTCAATAAACCCGCTATAATATCGTGCATTGCCAATGAAGGATCTCACCTATAAGACATTCTTTGGTGTTGGCCATCCTTCAATTTGTTTTATCTTCTCTGGGTCCACTGATATTCCTTCCTCTGAAATGATATGACCCAAGTAATGAATATGACTCTGGTAGAATGAGAATTCTCTCAATTTGGCATACAACTGATACTCCCTCAATACCTGTAGCACCATCCTCAAGTTCTTCTTATGCTCTTCTTTAGATTTTTGAGTAATTAAGTATGTCATCCAAAAACACAATGAAAAATGTATCTAAGTATTCTCTGAAAATACTATTCATTAGACACATGAAGACAACTGGTGCATTTGATAACCCAAATGGCACCACTGTGAACTCATAATGGCCATACCTTGTTTTGAAGGAAGTCTTGTTGATGTCTTGTTCTTTAATTCGCACCCGATGATAGCCTGACCTGAGATCAATCTTGGAGAAAATCTTAGAGTCTTTCACCTGATCAAACAGGTCTTCTATCCTTGGAAAAGGATACTTTTTCTTCACAATTACCTTGTTCAACTGTCGAAATTCAATGGAAAGCCTCAAGGTACCATCCTTATTTTTCACAAACAACACTGGGGCACCCCAAGGTGATACACTTCGGCATATATACCCCTTCTTCAAAATCTCCTCAAGTTTCATTTGAAATTCCTTCAAATCTGGTGTACTCATCCTATAAGGAGTCTTGGATACTGGGGCTGCTCTAGGCATCAAATTTGTGGAGAAATCAATATCTCTCTTGGGTGGCAACCCCAATATTTATTTAAAGACATCTTGATACTCCTTTAGGATTGCATAATCTTCAATACTTGGAACCTTATATTTGAGTGTCTCTTCCATATGTGTTGCAAATATTTGACACCCTTTCCTGAAACGTTTCATCATTTGCAAGGATGAAACTTCTTCGATGGTTATTTCCCTGGGAATTCCCTAAAATGTCCTTAAGTTACCTTCCTCATCCAAGCAAGTAAATTCCTTATTATATTAACATTCTAGGACAACATGATGTTGGTTCAACCAATCCATATCAATTAGGAAGTCATATGAGCCCAAGGGTATGTTGTTCAAATATTCTCTAGTGCTCAACCCATTCATGTCCAATTGACATGCCTTAACCATCTCATTAATTTTCCTTTTAGTTCCTGTAGCTACCTGCACCAACCAAGGTTTTCCAAGCTTGCTTCTTGGCAATTTAAATCTTTCCACCATCATAGGATCTAGATAACTATGAATAGCTCATGAATCAATTAAAATAACAATGGATTTGTTGTTAATATTACCTTCCACTTCAATCATATGTGATTGAAACTCAGCTTGATTGTTATCCAGGGTTGCGTAGATCCTAGGTACATTTCTTCCCACGTCTTCAACTGTATCAACTTGATGTACATTGTGAAAAAAACTCACTTTTTCACCTTTGTGAGGGAAATCTTTGTACATATGATCTCCCCCACAACCCCAACATTGAATAGGTGGTTTCCTTGGTCTTTTCCTCACTATTTCATTCATTTTGGGCTCTTTAGAGGTTGGCTATCCTTGAGTATTGTTTTTGAAGAATGGTGGTTTCTTCCCCTTCTTCCTGTGCTCCATCTTGCTCATCTTCTGTCTTCCCAAGCCTTTTGGAAAGTTGTTCTTCCTCTATGCTAATCATAAAGGAATTTATCCCTCCTTATAGTTTCCTCTAGTCTCTTAGGATCATCATATTATTTCTTATCATTGATAAATAATGGAAACCCACTCAAGTAACTTTGAATCTTAACCTGTTCATCTTTGATGAAATAAACATATTTCAATAGATCTAAAAACCTACTTTCATACTCATTTATGGTCATACTCCCAAAATTGAGTTCAAATAACTCTATTTTCTTATCGTAGTATCGTTTGGTTTAGTGTTTATTTTGAAAATACCTTTTAAATTCTCTACAAGTAACCTTCTTCTCATCAATGTGTTGTACTTGCACAAATTGGTCCCACCACCTTGATGATTTTCCTTTGAGCTGATAAATAGAAATTCTCCCTTCTTCCTTTTAAGAGTAATTATGCAACTGGAATACTTCCTCATGCCTAGAAGCTAGGTCTTCCCATCGTCATCCTTCTTGTGCTCACCATCAAATGTAGGAGGTTTTATTTTATTCATTTCTCCCTATAGATCATTGACCCCATACCTCTTCTTATGCTTCCTGATAGGGGATGTTATTGAAATACTGTGTTCTCTCCTAGATGAATTCTTTGGAGAGTGATGGTGATGCCCGCCAACACTTCTCCTTATTCTTCTCTCATCATGAGACCTATGACTCCCTGATTTTCTTGACTCAGTCTCTTTATCCATCTTCTTCTCTATTATATCCAAGCTTTGCATTAAATTGATGTTGAATCCTTCGTGTCATTCCTTGGCTTTCATAAGCCTCTCGTTATCATCTTTAGACATCCTTTTGAAAAATAATTATGGTCTCTACCAAGTTCATGCTTTCTTCCTTTCCTTCTCCATGTCTATGTAAATTTGTACCTTCATTACCCATACTGACATACATCCCTATGATCTCATGTTCATAGTTGTAAGCACTCTAAATATTCCATGATTCTGAACTCTATGTTAGTCCTGTTATAATCTAATTGATGTTAAATCTGCAAAATGTGCAAGAAAAAATACTTTTTTGACTAAATAATTCTGAAATCTATAAAGACTAAGCACACTTCTTCTTTATGAGACTATCAAAATCCTTTCTTCTGATTCCTTGTGAATTTAAAAGTGGAATCCAATTTTTATGGGTGGATATGTGGACTCTTCTATCAAATACCTTTCCAATTCCTACTTGCTTTCTCATTTCTGAGTCTTGAGCAAAAAGTTATGATCATTTGACCATGACCCATGAATTGCTTTTGTTTACACCTCAACTAGGTGCAATTCTGAGATTTATTTTGCATATTTGTACCTGATCTTTTGGAGTTTCGGCAAGATCCCAACTGATTTCCTTCATAATCTTATTTTGGACAATCTTTCCAAGTTTCACCTCTATCTGGGTTCTAGGATGTTATATACAACCTACAGAAGTTTCAATCCAATCAATATTTTTGGCCTTCAATGCTACATGCACCTTCTATGCCCTCCTATACATTTTTAATTTGCCCATAGTTTTAATTTGGCTCCATGGATGTCATCTATGGCTCAATATATTTCCATAGACTACTCTTGTTCCTCAATCTGATTTTGATGTAGGAAGTTATGGCCCTCAAAAGTTAAGTGGGTTTTAAAATTTACCCTCCAATGTTTGGTATGTAACTCTCTCATACAAACTTTGTCTGACGAATGGTTTATACCATTAGAAATATATCTCCAATATATAATATTTGAGATGAAAAATCTATGAGCCCTAGAAGGAAAAACAATTTTGAATTCGACTTCTCAAAAACATCATTAAGGCCTCCAAAAATGTCCTGAAAGTTGAACACCTGAAAATCATTGTAATTTTCCAGTAATTTTTCCCTGTTTTTTTTAATTTCTAATGGAATTATGATGACTGGCTTGCTCATGAGGCATCACGATTCCACCTAGAATCATGGGTGGTTGCTTGTGAGCCTCTTTCCTCCATGGCTTTGCATCGTCCACCTCTACATTCTTCTTCCTTATCTCTTATCTCCTCCAGTGGAACACACATATTTAATTTTGATCCCCATATGCCCTTGGTTGCCATGTGGCACCTTTGTCTTGGGTCATGGGGATGGGTGGGCCCCATTTTTCACCCATTCTCCATGTGATTTTAAAGTTTCACACCCTTTTTAATCAGACGGTGGAGGATCATGGGGCATCGATAGTGATCAACGATCACCATCGTAATGCGGCCCCCCTGACCCACCGACCGTTAACCAAGGGGGGGAGGGGCCACAAAATATAACCATGGCTTCGACCTCAATGAAGTGGTCCACATATATGCATTGTGTCCCCCATCCCCCCTGACTAGGTTTAGAATAACCACATTGGACTCCCTCGCAATAAGGTTCCATGGGTCTGGCTCATGGTTTCACTAGGCGAGAAGGCTTTGCCACTCAAACTCCATGTTGACCTCTAGCACTGCCACATACTGACTATGTCTACCATTGTGTACCTTCCACCATGGTCCTGCCAGTGTGGAAGTATACATCGCATGTCTTCCACGTCAGTTGACACGTGGCCCCCCACATCATGCTGATGTCAGCGTATAGAAAAATTTCCCCAAAATTTTCCAAATTTTGCTTATTTTTGAAATTTCCAAATATGCCTAAATTCACAATTATTTTGATGGGTACTATCAGAGATTGTAATTAAACTCAACACAACCAAATCTGGTCTTGTAAGCATCAAATTAAATTCTGCACTTGGAATTCGATCCTTCTATGTCGAATTTCCCCAGGAATTTAATTTTCAATTTTTGGGCTTTCTCCGGAAACACCCAATGTCACTTAATTTCACCACGAGCCTTCCAAAATCTCAATTTTCGGCCATCTACAAGTCTGATTTTTGTCCCAATTATAGATTTAATTGATCATTTTTAAATTCCAAGTCTCCCTTTCTTCAAATTCCCATGAAATTTCGTCAATTTCACTATAATAATTTTGTCAAACAACTTGCAGAGATACTCTAGAAATTAATTCTCTATAAATTTTCTCTTCATCCTTCTACTAAATTAACCCATCTAGGCTCAGTATTGAAACTAGAGCTATGCTACCACATTGTAGCATCCCCAAAACCTTGTTGGGCAATGCCACATAAAAATTTCAAACTCTAATACTAATTTAATTAATGAAAATTCTATGTAATTGCACAAATTAATGCAGAATAGAAAAAACTATATATATACAACATATACAAACAAACCCATGAAAATAAATGCATAAATTTTAACAAAACACATTAAATTTACACACAATAAACACTTATCTTTGGTAAAAATAACACCAATTTCGTGTAGACCTTCCACGATCCTCCCAGCCTTAGACCACAATGCTCATAACTCTTAGTAGCGGGTCACCCCTGATATGGGGCTAAAGATCCACCTAGGTATATGATTCCTAACCAGGCTAAGGTCTCTCAGATAACAAAAACTCAAACACAGGTGCCAACTCAAACTAACAACCTCAAGTCCCTCATTCCCTACATGCCTATCCCACCCCAAGAAGTGTGCCCCTTCTCTGCTCAACATTCCTTTGAATTCCCCGCCAACAATAGTCCTGATAGGAAGTATTATATCCATGTAGCTACATCTTGGCACCTTGGGAATCAATTCCCATCATTTCTCTCACCTAGAGAGAATGCTCACGAGCCTGAAAACCTGCTTCTTTAGTATCCCATCAACCTGACAACCCACCTCTTTAGTCCAATTCCAAATATTTCCATAGTACAAGTACAGGTAATGGAAACATGAAGGTACATATGACAATAGTAAGATTAGGTGATATTAATAATTGAATGATGACCAAATGAACTAAATCCCCCCTATTATACTTGCATGTTCCCAACTTGACACTTATCATGTTGGGAACTAGCTTGGGTCCACATGGGATACATTTCCCAATTTAGAACTTAGGATATATTTTATATCTGTTATCACTCGAGGAAACTCTTCTAGGCTGTAGATCAAAGATGCCTAGTAACTTAATATGAATATCTAACTTATTGGATTGTATCTTCAAGACAGTCTAGGTATATTCAAACGGTACAAGGCTTTCAAGAGGTATTATCAGATAGTTGAGTGTAAAATCGATTCAGAAACTAATTAATTAACCATAACATACATAAAGCAATATATATGATAGGTTAACAAATAGAAGTGGATACTTATGACTCTTTTTTTAACAATCAATTAGTGAGATGACATTCACTTATGGATCATATAAACAAAGATAAAGAATGGCATTCAAATCATAAGCATAGAACATAAATGAAAAGAAGGTCGGGCAATGGAAATGAAAGAAGATGGTAGGCTAAATATATATTAGAAAGTGTCTACATTACAATAATACATTACAATAATAGTATAGTAGAACTCAAGGTCGAACCCCCTACCTCCTTAGAAGTTCTTGGCTTTATAGCCTTTACAAAAGATTTCCAGATCCTGGAAAACTGGATCGAATTTACTTGAAATAGAAAGTCAAAACCGATTCATAAAAATAGGAATAGATCCTATTTAATAGGTCAACATCTTATCTCAGTAGTCTTCATGGCCTTCAAAATATTTGACAGCTGCAATAGATCTTCTTCAGCTGATAGACAAGTCGAAATTGTCATCTTTGTTAGCAAAACAGTTTTTTTTGTCAAAATTAGGTAGCAAACTTAATCTTCTCCTCCTTGCTAGCACCTTTTAATTTGGAACAAAATATTAATAATGATGCCTTTAAATATTATTTGTCATTAGAAGCCATCCTCGAGGCATCTGGATTAGAGAAAGTCGGATCTGTGCAAAAATAGTACCATTTTTCCCTTCTATGCGGTTGTAGTTAAAGAACCAAAATTCTAGCCTGTAAGCCACCGAAAGTTCTGCTTTAGGTGGCTAAAGACAGTTGTGAAGGCCTGCCTAGGTCACTAAAAGCTCTGTTTTGAAAATATCTTTCAAAATTTGCCAAAATGTGTTTCCTTAGTTACATGCCTGTACCTTTAGAAGGAAGAGTGGCATGTGCAGATGTCCATACCATTTAGCATTTTCATCCAAGAATCAATAACAAGATCATAGGTTTCACTACCAATGTCTTCAAAGAAACGACATGACTATAATATCTATGGTGCACATAGTTTGCTTCCAAATGTTGTCATTCCAATAACAATTGGTTTCATCATATCTGTTACATAATCACTGCTCCAAAATTGACAGTGTTGTAGCCATTTTCAGATTTGTTTTACTATGCGGAAGTCTGTAGTGGAATTGGAAATTTTTGACCAGTGATGGAACTGGAAGTGAAATTGGAGAGAAACTGAGATTACTCTCTAACTAACATAAATGTTTGAGAGTAACGATTGCCTTCCTATATACATAGGATTGGGAGAACCTCAAAATCTCCTCCGAACCAAACCTTTCACTCTACTCTTTCAAATGCCAAGCGAAACTGCATCATCTGGGTTATGTAAAGTGACTTTACAACTGTAATGATTGAAATGAAAATTTACACAGAGAGTACACAACTTCCGGTCAGATTGAAGAAACTATAAGAATCTATAGTTATAGAGAAGATGAAACATTTACAAGAACTTAATAGTTCATGTGCAACTCAAGCAAAGTCTCGGTAAAAAACATTTTTGCCACCAAGGGCATTACCTATTTTCCTTTCTCTCCAATTCTCACCCCACGATTTGGCTTCAGCAACTGCTCGTTCACGATCCTGGGTGGCATTCATCCCATCTAACCTGTCGAAACCTCCAGAATCCGTGTCATTCAAAACTGTAAAATGAGCACTGCGATAATCAGGGGAACCCTCTGTAAGAGGTAGTGCATGCTAGTTAATTCCATGTCTCCTTACTTTGTCATTCGCTCTCTCTGATCTATCCATCGCCATTAAAACTTTCAGATCTGTTTTTGTGCACCATATGAATTAACAAAGGGTTGGTCTGCGACCTTTGATGGAAATTTATGCCTGTACAGTATTGAAACTTGTCTTGGCACCTTGATTCGAGACTTTCATTTGCTTGGCAAACCCTGACAAGTCGTCACCACAAACCTGTAATTGTCGATTTATTCAATGACTCAACAATCTAGCATCTTACATTATTATAAACTTGTAGCTTAATAAGATTTAGACCCAAATGGAGCGATGTAGACTTAGTTTCGCTGGCCTTCTTATACCAAGACGTAATCTCAGGGTGCTTTCATATACATTTTCCTCGATCAACAAGTTCAATGAGATAGCTATCAGTTTTTTAAACCTTCAGCAATCGATGAAGTTCAAAAAGCTTGAGTTGAAAGATCTTCCGCTGTCCAGTGCTGCTTGAATAGAACACGTGGAGATGCTGGTATTGGGCATTTTAATTTTGGTAGTGGCTGTTTCGAGACCATAACACATTTGTTGTTTCCTTGACATCTATCAAATGTTCAAAAATTGAGCCATCTTCATTCTTAGGGCACCTGCACATTGATCTAGGATTATAAATTAACACTTGTTCATTCACATGGCCTCTGCACATCGAGTTGTTTGTGGATTTTTCTCGTGGCCTGATACCTGGCAATGGAGCTCCTTAAACACCTGAACAATCATATAAAAAACTCGATCCATTCTATCTTTGCAGAATTGGGCAGCTAGCATCTGGAAGTTGTCCGTGTTTTATTTTTTATTTTAACCTCTTGAACAATATCCCACATGTATCAGGATTTAGAATTTTTTCAACTTTATATACTCCCACGTATATGTGATAAAATCGGTGAGGTGTGGTGAGAGGTAAGGATTATAGCACTAAGTGTTGGGCTTTGAGAGTTTATTTGTGACTTGGCTTGGAATGAAAATATAGCTGAACTCATAGCTTAGGGCTTTGTGTGTCGACATGACTTGTAGCTTAGCTTGGCCCCCAAAAGGCTTTAGTATCTAGGTTTTGATAAATGAAAATATAGCTGAACTCATAGCTTAGGGCTTGGTGTGTCGACATGACTTGTAGCTTAGCTTGGCCCCCAATAGGTTTTGATAATATGAGCACACACCATATTTACAAATAAAATATGATTTTTTTTTTGAAAATATAAAAAATCACAAAAACTAAACACCATATTTACAAATAAAATATGATTTTTTATTTGAAAATATAAAAAATCACAAAAACTAAAATTTTAGACAAATTTAACAAGTCTATGATATTCCTCGGCTTGGTTAAAATCTAGCTCAATTCCCTTCTATTTTAGTTCTAGACACAATGTATTATCAAGACCTCCAATATATTCACAAGTCCTTGAGAAAGCATAAAAAGGGCATTCAAGGCAACATGGAATCCCTGTTATTAGTGACTTCCAAGGTTTAAGAAAATGAATGAAATTGTTGTTGATGTTTCAACATCGGGTAGACATTCTCCCAGATTTGTCTTGCTAATATAACCAAGGGAGAATGATACATTCACTCATGGGGCCACGATGATTCGACTAGTGATGAATGGCCTAGGATGTTGATGTTTCTCCAGTTAGCAACATTGGGAAGGCATTCTCCCTGATTGATCATCCTGATTTGACCAAGGGAGAATGATACATTGACTCATGGGACCATGTTGATTTGGCTAATGGTGAATGGACCACGTGTAGTCTTTCTCCTAGTATTCATCTCAATTTGACAACGAGTGATAAAGACTCACATTGCATTCTCCAGGATAGAGTAATCTATATTAATTAGATGTACATGTGAGGAAATAATCATCAATAAATAGTAATATAATATATAAATAATATATTTATAATATAATGTATAAATATTTAAATAATCAATAATCAATAATTAATAATTAATTAATTAATGAAAATACAATAATAAAAATATAAGGGATAAACAGTGGAACCCTGCGCTCGCTGTTGGACAATGCTATTGATACCTTGCACCAAAGGTTGTATGGGAGTGGTGTGACTAAGGGCTGGGGCTAAGCCCCGGCCTGGATTCTGCCCAAACCATACACCAATGCAAACTTAAATACATAGTGGATGGTATAAGGGTAAGAACTACTTGGCAGGAGGGATTGTAGCTCAGCCTGCGCCAACACCTTGTTATTTGTCTCGGAGGTTGTCTGTTTGACACCCGCGGACTCCAACCAAAGTTTCTTTTAACCTCAAAAATAAAAACGCATCCTTATTCTAGATATTGCTATGATTTCGGCCGTCGTAAAGTAAAGGTTAAACTAAAAATATTGATTATTTTATAATAGAAATGAATTTCAACAATTATCAATAATATATATTTTTAAATTAGGTTGATAGTTATTTTTATTTTGAAAAGCATGCAATATTGGATGATAATGATGTCTTTTTGTAATTTTCATCTAATAATTTAGCTGATAAGCTCTTTATTATGGGATTCGAGATGTATTTATTTTTGGTGGATGAGAGATGTATATAAAATTTATAGATAGTAATTTTTATAGATATTCACTTTTTGCTAAATAAAAATGGAAATAATTTTTGGTGGATGAGAGATGTATATAAAATTTATAGATAGTAATTTTTATAGATATTCACTTTTTGCTAAATAAAAATGGAAATATTGAGTAATTTGTGTTGTACATGCTTTTTAAATAAACAATTTCTACTTATGGTTGATAGGTGTTTCTATTTTGAATATAGGATGGAGAGTGTAAGATTGGAGGCTAGAAATAAATTCAATAATTATCTTTTCTTATACTTTTCATCCTCCAATAATATATTCAAGTATTAATTAAGCGACAAAAATATATTAATGATTAGATATATATACTAATGCAAATATATTAATATATGACAGAATAATAGAGATATTGAACACTTGTGTTGGTCATGTATCTTAATCCTTTTATAATCTTTATCCTCCAACAATATATTCAAGTGTTAATTAAGTAAAAAAAATATATTAATGATTAGATATATATACTAATGCAAATATACTAATATATGCCAAAATAATATAAATATTGAACACTTGTGTTGGTCATGTATCTTAAACATATAATTTCTAATCATACATAAAAACCATAAAGCATAGAACTTAATTTATCATTATGAACCATTATAAGTATATTCTTACCCCAAAAAACAAACCATTATAAATATACTCTTATCCAAAAAAACACACCCATAAAATATTTCATCAATTATAATTTCAATGTAAGCAAATTATTAAATTAGATTATATTTTTTATATTTTTTAATCGAAAATAAAATCTATAACTTATCATAAAAGTGAAGCTTTAAACATGTTACAAACTCTTTATAAATATATATTTTGAAGACATATTACAATTGTTTAATTATAAATATTTATTATATTTATTTAATTATAATAATTTTTTTAATTTTTTAAATAAATATTATACATATTTGTTATAAATATATATTTTGAATAAATATTCCTCTTATTTAATCATAAAAAAAAATATTATACTTACTTAATTATAAAAAATATTTTAATTTTTTAAGTATATATTACACTTATTTATTTTTGAATAAAAATGTATAAACTATTTGTACCTTTTAGATTACATTTTGATTCACTTTAAATTTAAATGACTGGTTATATAGTAAAGTCAAAGACATGTAATTGAAATAGAATAAATGCATTGCGATTGAAAAATAATATCGATTACATTATTGAATGTGTGTTATGTTTAAAACAAAATGAAAGTTTATATTTTGTGTGACAAAGGTTACAAAGATTTTAAATAGTCTGTCGTTTAAAACTTTTAAATTGAATTTATGAAAATGAATTTCAAGTTTATGCTGTTTATAAGTTTTTACAAAAAAATACTTCACCTTTAATTAAAAACTAAGAATACTTATGGTTGTTAGGACAATTTATTCGATAATAATCTTCCAAATGTTTTTAGAAAAAATACTTCACCTTTAATTAAAAACTAAGAATACTTATGGTTGTTAGGACAATTTATTCGATAATAATCTTCCAAATGTTTTTAGGTTTATATATATATAATTATAATTTTAGGATTTCAGTTTTATGTTTAAAATTCTCTAATTGTTTTTTTTTTTTCCACGAGAAAAAATTGCTCTTTATATTTAAAAGGATATAAATGTATACAAGACGATGTTCAAATACATCAGCGAATCAAGCCAATTCCACAAATATCATTTATATTATTTTGGGATTTCAATTTTATGTTTATATGATTTTAGAGTTGTAGCTAAATATCAGACGGGATACTTCATTATTGAGTCATGATTTAGATTTTTATGATATTTGATAATACTTCATTATTGAGTCATGATTTAGATTTTTATGATATT
>SNQJ01S0225549.1:0-14681 GCA_010110895.2 Picea sitchensis
GGGGGTTGAATCCTCCTACCAATTGTTGTAGGTGAATGAGGGTGTGGGTGCATCCTTCCAGTCGTAGCTGGTAAATGGGGTGTGGAAACATCCTTTCAGTTGTAGCTGAAGAAACTCGGGGAATGTCTCTCCATCAAGTTGTAGCTTGAAAATAGTTTTGTAAAATAACTTTTTATTAATGAGAAAAGAGTTGGTGGTTTTCCCTGTTGGGTTCCACAACAAAATCTTGTGTTCATAAGGGTTTTTTGTTCATCATATATTGCTTAATTGAATAATTAATATGTGTGCTTAATATGGATGAAGGTAAAAACAAAAAGTAGAACTGATTCACCCCCCCCCCCTCTTAGTATTGTTGGATATTCCTTCAATTGGTATCAGAGCAAGGTTCCTTTAAGAACAGTCTAACAAACTGAAAGGAAGATCAAATTAAGCACACATGGATGGACAAAAGATTTACAATGAGAATGGAACTCCAATACTTAGAAAATAAGAATACATATTTTTGATATAATAATGGAAATTCATTTGAAGGCATTGGGACATGATGTATGGAATTCATTGATCACTGATTATTTCCCACCAAATAGAGTAAGGACTCTAGCTCAAAATAAATCAAAGAAAATTAACTCAATGGCAATGAATACAATCCTTGATGGATTACCTGATGATATCAAAGAGAAGATAGGTGAATGTAAGTCTGCAAAAGAACTCTGGGAAAAATTAAAATACCTCTACTCAGATGAGAAGTCAAATGAAGCATTTCAATCAGAACAAAGTTCAGTCTACAACAATTCTAGTGATGAAGATTCTTTTGAAGAATACTCAGACATTGAAGCAGCAGTCAATATAGAAGCTGAGCTTGAAAGTTCTTTGGATGAACTTAGAAAATATAAACAAAGGTGTAAACAACTAAAGGATCAACTTAAGAATATTTAAAAATTAAAGAAAGGGACTGAAGCCCTTAATAAAGTTCTCAGTCTACAAAGATCTCCCTTGAAAAATATGGCCTTGGATATGACCACTCACACATAATTAAAGGATCAAGTCCTATTACTCAGATTGATATTGAAGATGACATGTCTAGTGATGATACCTCCAAAGAATATGCTCATCCTCCCAAGAATATGTATCAAATCAAAAGAGAAAACTCGGCCATCAATAAAGGTAAAGACTCTCCACAATCTTCTGATTGCAATAATGTTGATATTGAATTCTTCCCTACAAGTAGAGAATAAGATTCAAATACAATAACATAATATTCTGTTAGCATTTATCCCATGGAATAAGAAGAAGAAAAACTATCAAAGGACAGAGAAAAGGTTGATTGGAGTCTCTCTGAATACCTCTATCACCATAATGAATCAGACTATAGATATCTTCATGACTACACACAAGAATTTATTGAAAAGAGTCAAAAACATGTTTTGGAAATAAAGGAAATGCTCAAGGACAATAAAAAGATAATATATGAGCAGGACAATAAGTTAGAAGAGAAATAAGAGGAGATCAAGAGACTGAAAAATGAAATTAGTCAAGCAAAAGAAGAAAAGAAAGAAGATGATGTCTCAAGCAAAAACCTTGCAGATCTAAAAGAACTAAGGGAAAACTATGTCAATCTTAAAATCCAACTTGAAGAAGCCAAAAGGAGAGAAGAGGTAATAAGGAACCAGTTGGACAAAAAAGAAGAATCTTGTCATAAGATGGAAGTAGAAGTTGTGAATCTTAGAAAGAAGGTTGAGAAGTTAGACACCCAAATCAAGTTCTTGAACAACTCCATGACCCTGGATGAGATCTTGGATAGTCGGATATCACCATAGAAAAAACCGGTCTTGGCCACAACAAGGAAGAAATTAGTAATCTCAAGAAACCTGATGCAAGTCCTTCATTTGTAAAAAGTGAAGACAGATCTAATGCAAGTCTTTCTTTTATAAAAAGGGAAAGCAAGTATGATGTGGTTTCTTCATGTTCAAATAATAAAAGCAACACTACAAAACTTAGAAGATCAGATCAAGGAAGACATCCAGAAGCTACTCATACACCTCAAAGAAAGTTCAGAAGAGAGACACCTTCATGGATGAATCAAAGAAGGTATGAGAGTGCCTTTAACAGTTATTGTTTTTCTTGTAATGAATATGGTCATAAAGCCTTGGATTGTAGGCAACATGGAAGAAAACAAGTCAGCAGGTTCAACAACATTATAATATGTTGGAACTGCAATCATGTTGGATATATTGTTGCACATTGTTACACTATGAGATACTATAGTTGTGGTGGATATGGCCACAAAGCCTATAACTGTTGGAACTCAATAAGACAACCAATAAGAAATGATTCACACAATATGACAACAAGAGTAAATAAGAAGACATGGAAAATAAAATACGAAGTAGTAAACAAGAAAGATGAGGAAAATATTGTTCCTGAAACTGATGAAGCTACTAATAGGAGTTTGGAGGATGAAACTACTAATAAGGAATATTCTCAAGACAAGAATAAAGAAGCTTATGATGCACATAATAATGATGTTGATGATGAATTTCCAATGGTAGACCAACAAAAAGAATTGAGTGATGATTACATCAGAAATCTTTCAATCCTATTTTAAATGGTACACTGAAACTCCTTCCAAAAGAAAAAATTAAAAAAAAAGGTGATCTCTATCCAAGAAAGGTGCAACGACTATGCTTAATGAAGCAAATTATCTAATGGATATTCCATCAATTAGTATTGATATTGGAGGAAAGTTGTAAGAACATCAATACTCATATTGAACAGAGGTCAACTCAGGATTAATAGTAGTAAAACTCTTTGTGAACCCTATTTTGGAAGAGCTTATTTGGTAAAATACTTCAAAGTATTTGGAAGTAAGGGTTACATCAAAAGGTGTGACGAGAATTTCAAAAATGTGATGCTAGATTTGATGAAGGTATCCTTCTTGGATATGCTTCTACCAAGAAAGCATACAGATGCTACAATATTAGGATACATAAGATTGTTGAGAGTACAGATGTCAAGGTGGATGATATAAAAAAAAAATGGTATCCTAGTTAGAGATCGATGAGGATCGATGGACAGAACCAAGGGTTGTTTGAAGAATATGAAACACAAAAATTGCCAATCAACCGATATAGGATGTTAGTAAATTAACAGGGAAGAAACCTTGTTAGGAAGAATTACCTTTTTAGAAACAAAGGGGGAGAATAGTCAGAAGCAAAGAAAGAGCATATTGACAGGGGGAGTCATTCAACTATGACTAGCAGAACATGTTCACAGGAAGAGTTACCCAAGTTAAGTCTGATCAGTAACATACAAAGCTTTACGAGTGGTCAAAAAAGTAATTATACTGATAGATCATAAGAGAAGAAAACCTTTTCCATTGATGTCAAAAGGGGACATAAATTTCATATAAAGGAAAACTTCATAAAAGGAAAGCATCAACACAGGGGGATTTTTGTATATGAAGTTAGTGTGTTGACCTCAATGACAAAGGGGGAGATTGTTGAAAATATTGTCATTGATGTCAATAGTCAAAGTGATGATCTGTAATGATGAAGTACATCAGATGAGATTGGCATTGATGTCAACAGTTGAAGTGATGATATGTTGTTAAATGATAGATGACATTATCATTGATGTCAACAGTATACTAGTCAGCAAGAAGATAGAAAATGCAGAGATCAATAACGCAAGCTCAGGAGGAAGAGCGAACAGGTAGTCGAAAGATCAAAACTGTCTACAGGTATATCAGTCAGCAGAAGATGTCAAACTATGTGGAGAGGAGAAGAATGGCCAAAAGAAAGAGCATATTGGATTGGGAGTCATTCAACCATGACTAGCGTAACACAAGTTCAATGCGAAGAGTTACCCAAGTTAAAGTCCGACGCGAACATACAAAAGCTTCACGAGTGGTCAAAAGTAATTATAATCGATAGATCATTGAGAAGAACCTTTCCATTGATGTCAAAAGGGACATAATTCCCAAAGGAAAACTCATAAAGGAAAGCACCAAACACAGGGGATTTTGTATATGAAGTTGGCAGGTTGGACCCCAACGACAAGAGATTGTTGGTGCACATTGTCATCGATGTCAATAACAAAGTGATGATCCAGAATGATGAAGTACATCGATGAGATCGGGCATCGATGTCAACAAATAGCGATGATATTGTTAAATGATAGATGATAATATCATTGATGTCAACAAAGATAATTAGCCTCTACAAGAAGATAGAAAATGCAGATATCGATAACGCAGCTCGAGTGCGAAGAGTGAACATGTAGTCGAAAGATCAAAATTGTCAACATGTATATCAGTCAGCATAAGATGTCAAACTATGTGGAGATATAGACAACTAAGCTCAAGAGAGGTGAGGAGCGAATAAATGTAGTTTAACCGTATGAAGATTAAAGCTCGTATACATAAGTATTTGGCGTCTATTATTGATCGCGATAGGACTTTCAACAATGATTCGTTGATCAAAATACCTGGAGGAAGAAAATATTGTAGAGACATCGTCAGGATCAGTGGAAAGACTGAACAACTGATCAATGCACAGAAATTGTGAGAATCCTCAGCAACCGTCCGATTAGAATGAGAAGCTCAACAACCGTCCGATCAAAGAGTTTGACCATGTTGATCATATGATACAATGCACATCGGTCATTTGAGGGACCGTGGGCTTGAGGACCATTGAAAGATAGACTATCATCTCCTTCGAGAATACCTATCATCCGTTGGATCCATTGGAGTTGCAAGGAGGATAAGCCTGGGAGTTAGTTAACACTCCAAAGCAATGAAATGACGCATCCGCTGGATCAAGAGGACACATGGGAAGTGATTAACCGCCCACTCGTAGATCAGGAAAGTCAAAGAAAATGTTGCATGAACTCACGAAACATGAAATTACGATAAGACCTGGACCATCGATCATGGAGGGTCGGACCACGATCCAATGTGCTTAATATCTAAATCGGATATTGGAAAATGGAATATCGGGAAATCGGGAATCAAGGATTGGAGTGTCGAGGAGTCAAGGATCCCAAACTCGTGAAATACAAAATACCGAATATATCCTAGCCATCGGTTGGAAGAAGAGCACGTGGCACAAGATTAACTAACTCGAATCGTGGATTTGTGATCTCGAGAATCGCCGACAAGAGGTGTCTAAACCTTGAAAGATGAAGTTCCAAAGTCAAGGAGGAAGACATGTATCAAGGTCCATATCTTGAGGATGTCAATGATGTAACACTTCGCGATCATGTTAGCAAGACATTATTACTCACCAAAGTGATTGCGTCCAAATTGAAATTGGTATTTCAAGCATTACGTCACTCTAATCGAGTGACACATGGCGCCTACTTTGGCACGCGCTGTCATCAAAATGATGTCAAGAAAGTTTACGCCACGCTCTGAGTTTCTACTTCGTGATTTTTGCATAGTAAGCAAATACTCTAATATCTCGTCTCCAAACAAATCGCGGAAAAGGGACACGCCAATATATCGACATTTCTGAGTTTTGAAGAGTTGGAGGTCATGAGACCCGATGAGAAAAACGCCAAAGAACCGACGACCGCCCATCTTCGTGGAGAATATGACACGTCCGATATTACTGGCAATTTCGTGATCATGAGTTCAGTAAAGTGTGAAGTCACGAAGAATCGAATGTCTAAACACCGAAATCTCGTCAGTCATCCATATCATCGGGAGAATGAATCGTGAACGTTAATTTGGTAAAGCGCTCAAGCACTCATCTCTAACGCGGAGGTCACCTATCGGTCATATGTTATGTGCGAGTTTTAGCTGAAATGATAATATGTCGCTATAGTTGTTATAGCTCGTGGTCCTCTGACGCAAGGTTATATGAAATGGTTTGAAGAAAGCGCCTCCATAAGTATCTTGTCTCTATGAAATTAATGGAGATCTGTGAACAAGTATAAAGGATAAAATTGATCCATGTTGTGATCAATTTTATGAAAGTTATCTACTCAGAAGATAATTAAATGTGATCAACTCACACAAACAAAAATGAACCGATAATAATGTACCATGATTAAAAGAGAATTAAACTACAAAATATGAATGGAAGAATAAAAAGGAAAATGATATTAATTAAAGTTTAGATTATCATTTTAAAATGAAAAGGTGCAATGGTTCAAATAAAGGGACACAATGTTTTAAATTTCACACCCGTTTGAAGATTATATAAATGAGAAAAGTGGTGAGAAGATAGTGTCCTCGCGGGTTCATATTAGAAGATCGAGAATAGGAGCAGAGTCCAAGATGAAGAACTGCTTGTTCTAGCATGCCTGTCAATGTCTTATTGAAGACCGGAAGAATGAGGAGACAGAGCAACATTTATGTAATCCAATACTTGATACATAAGACCGTACAAGCAAAGGTTGTAGCAGACAAGTAGAAATACAACAATGGTTGTATGAGTAAAATTCAGTGAAGTACAGAAGAGAATGAATTGCATTATAAACTAAGGTATTATGCGCAAGGGTGTTTGTCATAGGGAGTTATGATCCCATTCAACCCTCATTGTATCGAATTAAACAGGGTTGAAGCCTCCCACCAACTGTTGTTGGTGAATGAGGGTGTGGGTGCATCCTCCATTATACCGGTAAATGGGGTGTGGAAAAATCCTTTTAGTTGTGGAAGCTGAAGAAACCTTGGGAATGTCTCTCCATCGTTGTAGCTTGAAAACATTTTGTAAAAAGAACTTTTATTAATGAGAAAAGAAAGTTGGTGATTTTCCCCCGCTATTCCATGATAAAATATTGGGTTCATAAGGGTTTGTTGTTCATCATATACTGTTTAATTGAATAATTACTATGTGTCCCATTAAGGATGAAGGTAAAAGAAAGTAGGCACATTGATTCACCCCCTCCCGCATTGTTGATATTCTTCAACACATAACTTGCCTTCCTCTTCTTGCACGTAAATCTATGCTTATCTTCATCCTTGGGATATATGCCAGCATTGGAATTTGTGTCCGCCTTAGACTATGTGTAGTCTCGGGATGTGTGGATTCCTTTGTCCACGCACCCATAAATAGGGCATGGGTCGAACTTCTTACCTGAAACCTTAGGCAAGCTTTAAATGTCGATTTGGCAGGTTACCATAACATATTGTGCCTATGGAAAAACAGTTAAGTGATTGTCATGCAATGGGGGAGGTCACGGGTTCCATCCTCCATGATTCCCTCCTTTGTCAGTATTGTTACAACTTACGGTATATATATGGTATGTTTGTTAATGGTTTATACCCAAAGTTTTAATGGCCCTCATGTGGTCACATTGCATTACATATAACCTCATACTATGGGTCGAGGCATAGGCCCTCAACCCTTTTTCTAGCCAAATGAAAACCATTTCAACCTTAAATAATATAAAGGCCATACATATGTTAATTCGCATCCTGTGGTATATTGGTAAAGGCTTGGGAAAGGTCTTGGGGAGGTCACTTCAGTTTGATGCCTCCATCCCATAAAAATTTTGATAACCATTAACCATAATAGACCAATAAGGGACTGCCACATGGAAATATCTTATCGTCTTCCATGTTCCACGTGTTAATATATAATTGGTGCCAACTGTATGTACAGATTTCCAAGTCACCTTGCCAACTTGTCACGCCACGTCACCTGCCCACCATGTGTTACCATGTGAGATCACCACGTCATCATCAGGTCAACCTGTGATGGTTTGATGCCAATGTGTCAATCCCTCAAAAGTGACATGTGTCACCTTGACCATGTTGACTTTTTCCCTTTTTCTCTGGTTTGACCCTAACTTTGACCATCCATAACTTTTGTATACTTAACTTTGTTCTGAGGTGATTTTTAATCACAGAGCTATCACGAAGCTCTACATTGATTGATGTAGTTTTCAAGAGTATCTCAGATAGTCAAATTTTTAGCTTTTCTAGATCCTCTTGAACCTCCTCGTGAGCTGCTCCCCTGATCATGCCTTTCCCATTGAAGAACTTTTCATTCCTCCAAAAGTATGAATATTTCAACCACTTAGTGATGATAACTTTCACTCTTCCACCTTGCTAAATATTCTGAGACTCAGTCTTCATCTTGGATTTTAGATCTTAGATATTATATCGCATTTGTCTCCATTGAAATATGGCTCTAACTCCGCCTCTAGTAATCGTTTTATATATATATATATGTAGAAGTATATATATATATATATATATATATATATATATATATATATATAGCTATGGTTCTAGCTCATAGATTACTTCATAAAAAAAGTCAAGCCACTAAATTCCCTCTGCAATATTCAAATCTGATTCTTGTTCTCAACATTCACCCCCTATCTCCTTCTCTAATGAAGATACTCTATCTTGGCCAATATGAAACCAATTCAAATGTTGATCTATGTCTTTCCCTTTTGGACTCTATGTTTTCATATTGTTGATGTATCTATA
The DNA here is from genome assembly GCA_010110895.2 of Picea sitchensis. NCBI lineage: Eukaryota > Viridiplantae > Streptophyta > Pinopsida > Pinales > Pinaceae > Picea > Picea sitchensis. The sequence goes on from SNQJ01S0225549.1 coordinate 8,444, forward strand.
GGAGCCTCTAAATGAATTCCATGTCCATTACTTCTCCTACCTTGAAAAACAACTCAATCTATAGTGTTACCATATGTACTTGACTTGCTTCTACTCAAGGTATACATCTACATGAACATGACATAATATCTAGAAGATTCTTATAGCATGCATCCTCTTACAAAGAATATTATTTCTCCTTCACCATCTCTAGGAAGATTTACATCACTTTGATGTTCTTCCTGCTTTTGATCTACATGTTCCAATTGTCTGCATCCTTATATTCCTTCACCTTCAATACTTCATAATAAGAATGTTAACTTAAAAAATTCAATCCATATGTAGTCCTTAGCTGATAACAAGACAATACAATTGTGTACATTGTTGTCGAAGTGGGATTAGGAAATCTTTATAAGATCCTCTCACTCCTATAACAAAGTGGATATATAGAAACCCTTTACAAGATTCCTCTCACTTCAAACAATATGTAAGGTGGCTATATAGAAACCTTTTGACAAGATTCCTCTCACTCTTAACAACACATAAGGTGGCTATATAGAAACTCTCTTACAAAAATCCTCTCACTCTTAACAACACATGGCTACAGGGCGACATTTTACATAATTTGTCTCTCTTATAATCTACAATGAGTTGATTACAAGCCTTCTAATAAAACATTATAAATAGACTTAGGAGATATCTACATATATGCATATTACATTTACAAAGATACATATTTACAATGAAATATCTTTCCATGGGATTTGTGGTTTATTCATGGACTCATCCTCCTCTTAGTACTGGAAGGAGTCTCACAACTTCCTATCTCTCACAATGCCTTTGAATTCCCATGTTGAATTCCAATATCAATCTGATCCAGAATATGATGATGAATCTAGGAAACCATTAGAAAAGATTATAGGTCTTCCCAAAGTAACCTATATAACCTCTCTTTTCAAACACCAAGCACTATTGTTGTGTCTTGAGAAGCTTCCCTTGAATACACAAGTCCCTAGCCATTCTCGATTATTACTACATATCCCTTTTCCATCTTCAAAAGCTCTAACCGAGTAGGTTCACTTTCAAATATGGAACATATAACATATGATATATTCCTAGAAACCCTCTTGACTCAAGCTGGAACCTTACATATACATACCCTTTTATTTCTTGTCTAGTTAGTTCCTGCATCCTACATATAATCTATGTCAATCTCTCCTCGAAATTCAGAATACCGATTTATCCCGTCATGGAAATATGAGCTACTCAGACACAAAACCATTCCTCGATAGTTCCCATATATCAATTGCTAAGACCAACCATTAGGAAGTATTCTTTCTCAAATATTTCAGCAATACCATTAACTTCTCCTAGGGATGCTACTTGTCTTCTTGCAAGTGCCCTTACATATTTCTAGTTCTGGCTTCGGAGGTAAGTGCAAATAAAGTGTCCAACACTTCTCGATACGATGTCCACTCTTACCACAATAAGAGAGTAGAGTATATTGTTCCATATTGGAACCACAATCCCTTCTGGTCATTCCCCCTTTTCCTTTATTTTGATAAATGACCTTTACCTTTAGCCTTCTTCCTGGATGGATTATCTTGCACATACTGTCTTCTTTGACATTTCTCCATATCATGGATACTAGTTCCACATGAAGCACATGGATACATAGACCATTTACCAATGGGAAAAGTATTCATTCCCTATTTAGAATGCACATCCTTCTCTGAATATGTCTTACACATGTTACCTTTCCCTCGACGGGCAGTGTTCAACCGCTATGAAGGGATCCCATTTGAATTTCCTCTCCATGCTCAACTATCCCTGAAAGTATTCTCCATCTTGACAGGGAAAAAAATAATATGGGGAGTCATACTTCTCGTTCATGCCTTCAGAAGGGGCTAGCTCTCATGCACTTAGGACTTCCACATTCTTAACTCTACAATATTCATTGGATTGATGTTGATGGTACACATCTAATCCTTTGGTCTTCCACTTTTCCAACTCATGAAAAAATACCTTTATGGAATTCCCCATGACATAAAGCAATTGATCTTGTAGCTTCTACTTCTCTTCCTCAAAGTTTGCAACTGCATCCTTAACTCAAAAATTCTCCTTCTTAAATCACACTAATGTTCTTTTCAACCTGACCCCTATGAGATATTTACTCATTTCTTCCTCCCAACAAGAGTCTTCAAAAATTTGTCCCCAGGTGGTGTGGACAAATTTGATGGAGTGTGTTGTTAAGGTGCTCTATGATGTTAAAGTCACCTATTTGAAACCTACTTGGGACAAAAAATCCAACCATGTTAAGGGTTGTGGCTCAGCAAAAGCGATCCCTGGGTGATTTTTGATGGCTTAGATGCCCCCGAGTCAGTAGCTTCGCCACGTTAATCAAGTACAATGTGTTCCGCAGAGACAAATTAACAAAAAAAAAAAAAAAAGAGGCCTCAAAATCTTCACCAACTTAATTCTTGGACCTAGTCACATCAACAACTTGCTGGTAAATACATAAGCCAAACTAGTTTTGATACCAACTTGATCCTAAAAATCCTTAGATACCAATTTGCTCCTCTTTAAAATATAAGCATATTGCATCTAACCCGGTCTCAAAATAATTCTTGATCAGATTGAGGTGATTTGCAGAAAAAATGATGTTGTACTTCTTATCCAAAATCTCATAAACCCGGATGATTAATTTAATAATTGCGATAAATAATAACATAAAATAAAAGAACTCAAATTACATATATTGGTGACATATATTACTTCATCTTCAAGTCACTTCAAACAGTGAGATTGCTCTTCATTATCTCAAGTGTCAAATTACATTACAATATGGACTTACAAAGCCAATTTTGAATTCACTCTCTAATTCTACTACTCAAAATAAAAAATAGAATATACCATTGAGTTCCATGCGAAATTAAGAGAATAATGAGTATAAAGTCGACTATGCTATTCTAACAAAAGCTCCTGGCCCCATCACCTTATTTACATGCAAAACGATGCACTATGGCACTCATTAATGGTAAGATGGACTAAGACTTTTAAAAATGACCCTTAGCGTGTACAATATCACCATTGAACTCCCTCTAAAAAATGAGAAAACGCAGTATAAACATGCTCTTATGTTTGGACAATATACTTCATGGAACACAAATCTATGCAACACATCAACTTAGCTTCCTCTTCTTGCATGTGAATATATGCATTAGCTTCCTCTGCTTCAATCATTTCACCTTGAATCAAGCAAATTTCTCGAAATGTGTACATTCCCTAGCCTCAAGACACCCACAATAGGGCACTCTGCCCAACTTCTACCCAAAACCCGAGTGTTTTAATGTTCATGATACAATTATAACATATGGGGGCCTAAGGGCTAAACGGCTAAGTCATTTAATGGGAGGTTCCATCCTCCGTGATCCTTTCTTTTGTTGGCACTTTGTTATAACTTATGATATATATATATATATATATATATATATATATGGTAGGTTTGTTAATGGTTTATAACCAAAAGTTTTAATGGCCCTCCTCAAGACGTAATATAGGTGTGGTCACGCTGCAATACATATATAACCTTATACTATGGCTGAGGGATAGGCTCCTACTTTTTCCACCCAAACAAAACCATTTCAACCTAAAATAGCCACAAAGGCCACATACATACAGTCTCTCATCAGGTGGCTCATTGGTAAAGATATTTGGTAAGGTCTTGGGAGGTCACGAGTTCAATCCTCCAGACTCCCATAAAAAATTTGATAACCATTAACCATAATAGGTTGATGAGGGATTGCCATGTAGCAATCTCTTATTGGATTCCCTATGCCATGTTTCAATCTATAATTGGTGCCAACTGTATGTACGGATTTCCAAGTCACCTTGCCATCTTGTCATGCCACATCACCTACTTGCCATGTGTATCCATGTGAGGTTACCATGTTAGCACTATACAGACTATACGTTCATGCCACATGTCACCCTTACAATGGAGACACGTGTCACCTTAACCTTTTAACTTTTTGACCAAGTTTGACAGCTTATAACTTTTGACTTGAACTTTGACCATCCATAACTTTGCATATGAAATCTATTTGAGGAGTTTTGTGATGTTGGAAAGCTATCACCGATCTAATGATTAGATGACATTTTAGATATCATTATGGTCAAATTTTGGGATTTTATGGATCCTCCTAGACCTCAGTGAGCATTCCGCATCCCAGACCTCCTCGGAGTGTGTCTGATCCCTCTTTAGATCAAATTTCCATTGACAAGTGGCTGGCAAGGAAAACACAAATGGGGACAAATGGAATCCAACGTACTGTATAAATCCCAATGTGAATAGATTTCTTGTCGCTGAACATAAGGGAAACCACCCAGTCAATGATCAATGGTGAAATGTTGACTATTGGTTTGAAGGTTACCTATCAATGATGAAAATAGGGCCAAGGTGAAAATGTAGGCTAAACTCTCAAATCAATGTGTTACAATCAATAAGAGCTTAACCCATCGATGGAAGTCAATGGGGACCTTCCATACCAAAACAAGTATAGGACAAATATACATTTTATTTTGAGATTTACTTGACACATGGGAAGGCCAAATTGGAAAGTCAAGAATTATGTGGAATGACCAGCAGAGGTTAAACTTCCTCTTAACAATAATACGACACATTATGTGACTTAGGCAAAATTATAATCAAAATGATCATTAGCATAAGTCTATGATGCAAAAGGAAAAAATAGGCGGTTCATAGTAACTGGAAAAATAATCACTGAGGAGTACCGTTTCGCTATAACTTATTTATACAATGTTTCAAAGGAAATTGAGGATATTTAATAGATAGATCAAGGTATGTTGGGTTAAAATTTCAGCTCCTGGGGCCTTACAATTTCGGAGATATCGCCTATTCAAGATAGGGTTCTGGAATCATCCTGAACTGAGTCATTGCGGAATTTTCACTATAAATTTTTTTCTGTAATGTTTCAGACCCTGAACTATAGAGGATATTCACATAAATTAGTAAGGTATCTTTGGAAAAAATTTCAGCTTCTAGGTCGTCTTACATTTGTATATACACCCTGTGGAAGATAGGGTATCTGACTAGTCCTATTGACTAGTCTCAAGAAGGTGTTCCAGGTAAATAAATCGAACTTCTTCCTAGTATCCAAATTGAGTGAGACTAGTTGCATTGGATAGTGTACAGTCTGTAGTATTTCTAGTACGAGTTTCAGAATTTTATATCAATTATTTTGTGCGGGGCACGCTATACAAGTGACATCTCCCGGAAAGGCCAAAAATCAAAAAGTTGTGGGGAAGTTACCGTAAATTCCACTTGGCACATCCAATTTTGATCAGACTTGTGGCATTGCAGAGAATACATATTAGAGAACTACAAAAATTAAAGTTTCATACCCAGAAGGGCCGAAACTTTGGAGATACAGCAGAAGAAATATTGTCTATCAGAACCACCTCAAAATCAAGGTTCAAAAGTGATACTTGGCCAACATGCCACCCAAAAAGGGAACTTCTACACCAAATAAGCCTCCGTATAATCCTACATGGACTCTTGATGAAGGTGAAGAAATTCTTAGGGACATAAATGATTTACAAAAGAAGACAGTAACAAAAGATGAACTACAAGAGATGATGGAGGGTTTAAAAGGGGAGATCATGGAAGGATTGAAAATATTCATAATAGAGAGGACACCTGAAAGAGAAAATGTATCCCATGAAATTCATGATGAGGACACAAGAAAGGTGAATCAAGAATGGAGAAATTCCAACTTTGGGTTGAAGACCAACCATGTTCCTAAGATCGATATGAAGAAGTTTGATGGCAAGGACCCAATTACATGGATACTTCAGATGGAGCAATTCTTTGATCTACATAATGTGCCACATACACAAAAGGTGCGAATTGCTTCTTTATATTTAGAACCCAATCAATTTGTATGGTATCGATGGATTTGTTCTCGCAAATCACTCTTCACTTGGACAATTTTCACAGAAGAAATGATAGCACACTATGAGGATACAAGGAGCAATACCTTCTTTAGCCAATTGATAAATCTCAAGCAAAAGAGTTCAGTTACAGAGCACATTGAGAACTTCCAAAGATTGAATATAAAGGTAACAGATATTCCAGATGAGCACTTGATTGATGTATTCATAGGAACTTTAGAGGATAACATGTTAATGTTTTATGCTGATATTATAGTTCTTTGCATTTCATAAAGATAAGAGCATA
>SNQJ01S0225550.1:0-14681 GCA_010110895.2 Picea sitchensis
AACTAGATCCCATGTATCATTTTTCTTAATAGATTCCATTTCTTCATTCATTGCATTAATCCAATGTTCTTCCTTAATTGCATCCTCAAAATATATAGGATCTTGAGTAAATAGAGAAAAATTGGATTGTAAATCTATCCTATATCCTTGATCACATATTTCATGCAAGCTTCTAGTCTTTTTGCCTCTTAATCTTGATCTTAATGATTCAAGCGTAGGATTTGAGTCATAACTTACTTGTGGACTTGATTTTTCTCCTTGCTCACCTTGCCTTTGTGAGTCTTCTTCTTGTGGAATTCTTGATGGTGTTCCTCCTTGTTCATTTGATTGTTCTCCTAGTCCCTTTTCTCCTTATTCTTCATATAGTATTCTTGTACCTGTAATTGTCTTGTCTATATTGCCATCCCAAGATTCTTCCTCTTTGAATACAACATCTCTACTTACAATGACTTTCTTGGTTATAGGATTAAATAGCTTATATGCCTTAGATTGTTCATCATAGCCAATGAAAATGCATTTTTCACTTTTATCATCCAATTTACTCCTTGTTTGTTTAGGTATATGTGCATATGCAATGCAACCGAATACTTTAAAATGAGAAACACTATGATGCTTACGACTCCATGCTTCTTGAGGAACCATGTTTCTTACAATCTTTGTTGGACTCCTATTCAATATATAAACTGCACAAGCTACTGCTTCAGCCCAATATTCATTAGATAGATTCTTTCCTTTCAACATGCTTCTTGCCATCTCCATTAGATTCTCCCTCTTTGAATACAACACTCTACTTACAATGACTCTCTTGGTTATAGGATTAAATAATTTATATGCCTTAGATTGTTCATCATAGCCAATGAAAATGCATTTTCACTTTTATCATCCAATTCTAATTCCTTGTTTGTTTAGGTATATGTGCATATGCAATGCAACCAAATACTTTAAAATGAGAAACACCATGATGCTTACCACTCCATGCTTCTGAGGAACCATGTTTCTTACAATCTTTTTTGGACTCCTATTCAATATATAACCTGCACAAGCTACTGCTTCAGCACAATATTCATTTGATAGATTCTTGCCTTTCAACATGCTTCGCTATCAGATAGATTCTTGCCTTCAACCAAGGGGTTGACTAAGACACAGATGGGTAGCGGTCATTTCCCTCACATAGATAGGCTTCGGTCATGCAGCATATACCCGCATTAAAGATAGGACTACTCTGTCTACTTATAAATCCGCTGGAAATCAATATAGATCGAAATAAAGAACTGATTGCAAACAAAATATTGTAAGAACGTTGACGGAGATGGAAAACTTACAGATCCAAAATTCTAGTTCTTCCAGTGCCTTCTTCGTTTTCCCAGGCGCTTTGAAACAGATGCTATAAAACCTTCACGATGCTATAGATGAGGCTATAAAGCCTTCACGATGCTATAGATGAGCTCTCAAAAAACATTTTATTCCTCTCAAAGGTGTCTGACAGTTCTCTTTTGTTTCACTCACCCAATAACTCCCAAAGACGGACAGACAGACAGTTAGGACATTCAAATCATTTTTGTATTGCACATAATCATATCATGCAGATAATCATATGTAGCAGAATGCAGTTTATATATTTTATTTTTAAATCATATAAATAAAATAACTATTAAGGAGACCTGGGCGCTTCTTACTCTCTTGCAAAACTAATTGACCAGAGAAGAGGCGCTTCTTACTCTCTTGAATTTCGATTTCCAAGACTAGGCACTTCTTACCTCTTGAAATCTCAAAGACTCCAACTTGCTTTGTTTGTTAAGTATCTAGTAGTTCTCTTTGTTTCACTCACCCAACCTCAAAGACGCAAGCAGCTAGTACATTCAAATTTTTTTATTCTAAAAAATGTTTTAGCGTATTCTTTATATGTTTATTTTTTACTTTTATTTTGATCATATTTAAAATTTATTATGATGTTTAAATGATTGTTAACAAAAATTAAATGTGAATATGAAACCTCATCATTTATGACCATATGAAGCAGTAAAGTGAGTTTCATTTTATGATCACGTTTCATTTCCTGACCAACAAAACCTTTCTCGGCCTCTCACCAACCACCTCAGCTTGTGGTTGTGTTAGTTACTCTAAAGGCATACACCCAGCTGACAATGGGCATAATTAATCACCTTTAATCTAAAATTTTAATCTAAAATTTTAATATGGCTAACAATTGAAGATGCTAGTATATTCTTAGTTTTCGTACTCTTTAATCAATGGATGAAATTTAATGCTCATAACTTTCATATCAATACTTCCGGCCATCTTTGTTTACTTTTCACATTTACTTAATATGATTAAGAAATTACTTCTAACCATTGATTGACATGTTAACTGATTAAGAAAAATTAATATGTATAAACTTTACATTGCCACTTCATTTGAGGATTAAGCTAGGCGTAGTTTCAACTAGCACTGCGACATTTCAACTAGCTGGGCGTAGTTTCAACTAGCACGGAGACATTTCAGTGGCCGATACCTTTCAGCGTTCTCCAGCCGCGAGTAAGCTAAGGAATTAAATTAATGTCAACTTGTGGAAATTAATTTGTAAATTTACAATTAAAAAATTGTGGAAATTAATTTTTAAATTTACATGCAAAAAATTTGTCTCCGAAGCAGTTACCATATATCTGTCGAAATTGTCGGCAGTGACAATGAAATAAAAATTGAATTTATTCACTGTTCAGTTCCTTGAATTTAGAATATTCAAACCATTCTGACGCTAATAATTGACTATTGATTAACCCTGTTATCTTTGATATATGGACATGTCCAGTCTCTCGACTGTCAATGGCGATCAGCGTTCCAACGATTATGAACTTCCATGTAAGAGATTCTGCATGCTCTCACCTGCTTGGCCAAACTATTATGCTATTCTACATAACTATTGTCATGTTCGTTACTGTTTATGGACAGATTCGTAACGCAACAATGCTGGAGACAAAGCCGCAATATAAATTTTGTGCACCAACGCTTTTAACTATACAAATGGCGGCCAGTTTGAGAGCAATCTGAAAAAAGCTTTTGATATGCTTCTTCAACGCACGAACCCGACTGGGTTTAACATTTCTGTGTATGGCCAAAGACCTAACCAAATATATGGCGTGCTCCAATGCACGGCAGACGTGACAGTCAACCAATGCTACATTTGTTCACAAGTCGCAACGACCACCATTACAAATTTGTGGGAATGCCGTTGGCGGTAGTATCTGGTATGATAGGTGCTTCTTACGTTATGAAAAATATAGTTTCATCGGATATCTGTCCAAAAATTAAATTAAATTCGAATTTAAAATTTTAAAATACAAAAATGATTTTATTGTTGAAGAGGTGTAATTGTTTACATAAAGGATTTTGAAGTTTGACAACCCACAAGTGAAAGTATGAATGGATATATTCGGTGCTTACTTATTCCTTCATCCTGCATCTTCAATGAAGGATTTGAAGTTTTTGTTGGCTTATTTATGCATCTTCAACGAAGGATTTGAAGATTAAGATTATTTCGGACAAAATAGTAAATACAACTACCATTTTATTCATTACCATAACTAGAATAATTTAAGAAACATGGTTTAAGTTTTATTTATGCATCTTCAACGAAGGATTGGAAGATATTCTATTATTATTCCACTTGATTCTGTACTCTACATTTATATATTATTACAGGGAGCTTTTTCGCCATTCACGAATGGAACTGCTAAATATAATGTAACCTCAACAGTTAATCAGAAGACCGCTGGCCTCGGGCTAGTTGTATCTCTTTCTTGATTTGCTTGAGCCCTCTGCTTAGCTCAAATTTTATTTTCCCTTTGCATAACTTCTCTGCGAATCTTCATTGTACTTTTCCCTTTACATTCTCAATATACCTAATACCATTTTCATCGTAATTTTTTCCGCATTTGCTTCACAATTTATCATGGTATCGAGCAATGTGAGGCCTCTTCACACAAAATGGAGAGCAACACTTATCCTCACAAAGGCAGCATACACGATCAATGCAGAGCACACAACACGACTTTTCCCAAGGCTTCAAAGTTGTCCTGTAATACTCTCAAAAGATCGTAGGGTAGTTTGTGGAGGAAGCAGAGCTATACTGCCTTAAAAAGATCGAGGGAAGAAATAGGAGGAAGGAGAAAGTTTAAAGATTCACGAACAATTTCAGATTCGGCCAAAGATCTGGACTTCCAAGAAGAGCTATGGTAAGGCGTTTATTTTAAAGAATTCAAAATAATTCGCCCAAATTTGTGAAAGATTGTTGCTGGAGGCATAATCGTTTAAAGAATTTCGGAAATCACTCCTCCGCCAAAGACTGCGTTAGATAACAGTAGCTTCAAAGAATCTACGAAATTCTTTCAAATCTTTGAAAGATTCACGAAAATTTTCTTCCGCAGGAGAAAATACCTTCAAATTCAGCAAAGATCGCATATACTATGCAAAGAACATCCATTGAGGCCATAATATTCGTCCTACGAACGGATCCGAAGCGGGAAACAAGTTCAGAAGGGAACAAGAAAGAACGAAACAGGCGAAAGTGCCTCAGCCATCAGATCTTGCGCAAATGCCCGACAGCCGTTAGATCAGCAAAAAGTTGCACGACGATTAGTCATTTGGAGCCCACTGGAGAATTTTTGACTTGTGAAGTCATGAAATCGTTAGGACCATCCATCAAGGAGGACACCGTAATGAGATCTCGGCTATCTTCGCTGACTCACAGTGTAAAGGTCTAAGACTCCGAGAATCGCCATAATCGCTAAACTCCGAGTCATTCGACCGCTGGATCGAAAGATCGAGTCAGCCGACGGAGTTCATCGCAAAATCGATAATCGTGAGTTGGACGAGCAAAGGAGACCGCACTCCAAACCCCGATAATGCCAAATCGCTAAACTCGAAAGATCACCACTGGCCCATTCGCTAGACCGCTGGCATTTTGCATAAGGTGGGTTTTAAGTTGATGAGGATTTGTGGCCACCTGGGGTCGCAAATCGCTTAAACGCAGAGGACCATCATATCCGAGGAGACACATGGCAAAGATTCGCAGATTTTGAGAGATTTTTCGAAAGGAGAAGGACACTTTTCCATTTCGACATTCCACGTATCGGTATTTTGGGGGTTAAGAGGACACGAGATCGGGTGCTTGAGTCAATGTAAATCTCAAAATCACTTAAATTACCCAAAAGAAAATTTTGAAAGAATCGACCATCCATCTCAAAGGACAGTGGCGCAGATCCAAGCTTCATCTCATTTCCCGGGATATCGGAGTTCGCGGTTTGGAGAAGGCTGCGGACGAGTTCAAACTGGGCTAAATAATGAGTTGTAAATCCCGAGGGCTCGACCGCCGATCATAGGAGGATCTCGATCGTTGATTATCCGCGCTTAAATTTCGACACTTCGCATAACTGAGTCTCAAGGACCCGTGGATCATTGCAGCAAAACCCACCAAAGTCCCGGAAACGTGAAACTCAAAAAGGTGTTAGCACCGTGGATATTTTGGATTTCGAAAAATTGAGGGACAAAGAACCGATGAAGGCATCACTATTCTCATAATCATGAAAATTCGTTAGCGCTTTAACATTTAGGTGTGTGGTCACATTGAACCAAGACTAAGGGAAAATCCAAGGCCATTAAGCTCTCTTCGGGCGCTTACGGGTTGGAAGTTGAGACAAGAGTTTGAGACCTATATAACGGTCCCGTCAATCGCTGGCTAAAACTCAAGGTCAAACTCACAAATCTTGGAATCGCAGTTCTCAAGTCACCGCAGAAGAAATTAGCGTAATTCGGTTTTACACGTGCTGGAAACAAAATATGAAATTTTCTTAACAATTTTTTCTGCTTTGTTAAATTTTAAAAGATGACGCATGTTTAGCAATTTAGGACCCAACTCGTGGTCCGATTCTCCTTTGAAAAGAACTATGAGTTCCTGGGTCTTCGAATGAGATCGCTCTTGCAAGCACAAGAGTGTTGGGATCCAAAGTGGATCTTGGATATGTGGAACCAAATCTAGCAAACATCTTCTGCCATGAAAAACCAACAAAGAATTGCTCAGACAACTCAGCGAACAAAGAAAAATAAAGCTAAATTTTGGATACAAAATTCTATGGATGATTCAATCTTCAAAAATCACAGCGCTATAATTTCAAACAGTCTGACATCCTTAAATCAGCCTACCAAGGCAATGATATGGTCAAAATAGTCAAACTATAGACCTTGAGGAAGCATTTCGAGACTTTAAAATGGTCAGAGTTCAAATGTGATCAGCCTCCAAGGATTAGAGCCATGGGAATCGTGAACCATATTAGATTGACTAGTGAAGCCATACTTGATCAATGGATTGTTGAGAAAGTCCTCATAAGTTTACCAAAGAAATTGAAATGGTTGTTACGCTAACCTTGAATCCAAGGATCTGTCACGTTTTTCAACATATGAATTCATTGGTTCCCTCGTGACACATGAGACCGTGACCAGATCTCACAGATGAGTCAATCGTCAATGCCCTCAAAACTCAATTCTCCTTCCCAGAGGGAGAGGTGAGGAAGGGCAGAGGTCAGCTCAAGGACGAGGGAGTAATATTATGACCAACACTCTAATGGCGTACTGCATAATAGAGCCATGATCAAAATTTCCAAGGTCACGCATACAACAACAATTTAATCGAATTTCTCAAAGAAACAGTAGGGAGAAGATCAAATGACAAATCAAGCATAAAATGATATCAAGGCAATAAATATGGGCACTATGAATCTGAATGCCGTTAGCTGGTGCGATCAATTTCTCAGCACATGTGTCATATCATATGGGAGAAACCTCAAAAGGTATGTTTCTCTCATGTCACAAGTCCAACGAACAACCTAAAGATCTCTGGGTTACCGACGCTGGATGCAGCAGTCACATGACATGCAACAAAGATTTACTTTCATGCATTGATTCTTCAATCTCGACCGATATTACACTTGTAAATGATTCCTTAGTCAAGGTTCAATGCAAAGGAACCGCACGGCTCTTACTAAACAAAATGAAAGAAAGACATAAACAATGGCTATCATGTTCCGGATATGAAACATAATCTGCTAAGCGTAGGATGTACCATTGAACATGGTTATAAGGTACTCTTTGAGGGGAGCATCTTAAAAAGATATATGACAAAATCCTGGCAGAAAATTGATTTCAAACTACATGACTTAATAGATGTTTCCACACTTAACCTAAATCTATTCAACCATATGCACAAAGCGCATCCACCTTGAATGAAACAATGGTTTTGTATACAAGATTTGGACATCTACCCTTAATGAGTTCTAAGTCTTCGTATAATTCCATTGTCGTGGTTCTTCCCATCTCAAAGAACAAAATTCCCCATGTGAGTCTTGTGGTATAGTTGGAAAACATAAGAGAACCAGTTTTTCACAGTCATCAAATCAAGACAAAAAACATCTCGAACTAGTACACACTCACCTATGTGGACCAACGCAAATATAGTAAATAAGGGCAACTTTTACTTAACGCTTTTATTGATGATTTCAGCGTGAAAATCTAGATTCATTTTCTCGCATTAATAAGTTCCAAACTTTGCAAAATTCAAAGAATTCAAGGCGTAATGAAAACAGAGTGGAAAATATATAAAAGCACTCAAGTCATATGGAGGAGGAGAATATAACTCCAATGAATTTGCAAATTCTGCAAATCACAAGGCATTTCCATGCAAACAATACCGCATACTCCACAATGTAATGGAGTAATGGAAAGGGAAAATCAAAACAATAAATGAATATGGCAAGAACACTTCTCAAAGATAAAAAATTGTCAAATACTTTTTGGGATGAAGCAAAAGAGGCATGTTCTGTTTATCTCTTGAACAGATCTCCAACCACAAGTCTAAAGATGAAAGTCCATCAAGAAGCATGGAGGGGGACAAAACTAAATGTTGCATTATCTTAAGGTCATTCGATGTATAGCATATGCACATGTACCTTTCGAATTAAGGAAGAAAATGGACGATAGAAGTGATAAATGTATCTTTACCGGATATAGTGAAACATCTAAAGCCTATAGGATTTACAACCCAATCTCCAAGAAATCCAATTTCAACAGATGTAAAATTTATGGAAAATCAACTCTTGAATGAATCAGAAAATCAACAACCGGACAGTCAAAATCCATTGGTCGCCAAGCTCAAAACACGTAAAATTCAAGACAACAAATACCCCACTGCTCTTCCAAGATTACGTGCACAAGGACGATTTGAAAATTCTCAGGATAACTTAATTTCAAGCAGAGACTCATCCTCTGTACTTCAAAATCAGAGAACTCAAGTTTGAGAGAAATCCATCACAATTGGATTGTTTTGAAAAACACAATCCTTTTGCATTAATGTCATGTCAACCTACATCTTTTAAAGAAGTAGCTAAGGATCCACATTGGGTTCAAGCCACATGAACCAAGAAATTGACCTACTGAGAAGAACAAGACATGGGATTTCGTTGATTTGTCAAGTCACAAGAAAAGTATTGGTGTCAAGGGGGTTTACAAACTAAACTCAATGAAAGTGCTGGAAGATCGAAAACACAAGGCAAGACTTGTTGCCAGTTGATTCTCACAACAACTGCACCGACATGGTGAAATTTTGCTCCAGTAGAAAGGTTAGACATTGTAAGAACTCTATTAGCCATAGCAGCCCAACATAATGGCAAGTATACCGTGATGGATGTCAAGTCAGCTTTCCTAATGGTTTCTTAGAAGAAGAAGCTTATGTCAATCAACCACCGGATTTGAAGTCCAAGAGAAGCCACCAAAGTATATTCGGTTGAAGAAAGCCTTTGTATGGTTTAAAGTAAGATCCAAGAGCTTGGTACAACATAATTGACACTTCTCTGATCAAAAGTGGTTTTAGGAAAAGTCAAAATGAGCCAACTCTTTACACCAAAACTGACTGCAAGACGTAAAATTTGATTGTATGTTTATATGTTGATGACATGCTATATACTGCAAATCTTGAATTAACCAATTTTAAACATGCTATGCGTAATCCGAGTTTGAGATGACAGATCTTGGCATCAAGGAAACATTTTTTGGGGAATGAGGTTGATCAATCAACCAAAGGAATTTTTGTCCGTCAGAAAAAGTATGCAGCCAGAAATCATCAAAATATTCTACATGGAAGAATGCAATCCAGCCAGTAAACCCCATACCCTAGGCACAAAATTGAGCAAGAAAGATGAAGGCCCCACAAAGGGACCCCACCGCATTGGAAAGTTTAGTAGGCAAATGGTTGTATCTTACGCTATTAACTAGGCCTAATATTATGTGCTGCAAATTAACCTTGTTTCCATTCAAGGAATTCCAAAAGATTCTCACTCAGAAATGGCAAAATGGATTCCCGTGATATAATATGAACTCTCAATTTGGCTTATGGTACACTAAATAAGATAGTAATCAACTTTCCTCGTTGCCATTGCAGACAGTGATTTTGCGGGCAGCCTAGATGATAGGAAAACACCTCAGACATGCTTTCAATTGGCTCAACCTAGGACCATGGGCATCAAAGAAGCAACCAATTGTATCAATATCTCCTGCAGAGTAGAGGCAGAGTATGTCACCGCTACCTCCCGCCTTCTGTCAAGTCGCGGTGTCGAGTAAGAATATTGAAAGATATGTCACATACGTGTGCGATCCAACTCCTATTTTCTGTGACAATATTTCAGCAATAGCTCTATCCAAAATCATGTGTTTCACAAAAAAAGCAAACACATTGACACTTTCTTTCACTTCATCCACGAGATAGTCAATAATGGTGAAACCACACTTCAATTTTGTGGCTCAAAAGACCAGATCCCAAACATCTTTACAAAGCCATTGGGAAAATTTGTTTTGATTTTCAGAGACAAGACTTGGGCATAACCGCATTGATGTTTGTAACCTGAGTTTGGTGAGAGGGAGGTTAATATAATGTAACCCTCAATCAGTCGATTATATTAAGCACCAAAATTGTAATTCTTCTTTTCTTTGATTTGTTTGAGCCTATTTTAGCCTATTTTCCTTTGGCACATTACTTCTTCGCTAACTCTTCTCATTGTACTTTCCCCTTACATTCTCAATATACTTAATACTATTTTCTACTCTCGCTCTTTTCTCTCTCTGCATTTCTCTTGGCTTCACAATTTATCGAAATGTTAAGCAAATGAACTTCCAATGGAAAGAGGCAAGCATAGACATATCCTAACTGGGATAACTAGAACTAGATGAGTAGGAATGGAAAAACAATAAATATTAGCATCGAATAAGGAGGCTCCTTCTTATCCAATAGAAGCTGGGAAGCTGCACTTCCAGTTGTAAGCAATGCCCACTCTACATTATTAGGGATTCAAGATTATATTATTTTCTTTAAAAAAATATAAATGCAACCACTACTTTTATCTAATTAAGCAATAACTAGAATAATTTCATAAACATGGTTTCAGAGGCAATCGTCCAAATTACAGAAATCTCAAGAGGGAAGAAGGCAGTTTTTCACCCACAAAGGAGTCAATCAACCAATAGAGTAGAAGGGAGTCGATCTGTTCTTTACGTTTTTCTTTCCTAACTGGTCTTCTTTGTTTTGTCTAGCCATCTATATGTATAAGCATATAGCCATTAGATTTCTTTTAGCTACCTCATTATTGTTCTTTTATCTGACTTGCACAATTTGAAAGGGCCTAATGGTTAAGAACATGTGTTTCCACCCTAAGAAGTCACAAGTTCAAACTGTATGAGGTAGGGTGGGGGTCCACAATAACTAAATTTGGTGTGGCTTTTAAGGACCTTTAAAATAGATTATTATTATGTTTTAAATTTTGTAATTGTAATTTATTTATATATTTTAGTTTTCAAAGTTTAGTTTTCTTAAATTATATGTTTGAGAAAAAATCATGATTTCTCTTATACTTATCATCATAACAAGTACAAGGAAAAATCACCATAGTATTAATACCCTAATTACATCTACCATTTAATTATGACATTAATACCTTATTACGTCTGCCTTATGGTGTATGCTTAAAATACCCTCTGCTTTATGATGTATCCTTAAAATAACTCGCTTAAATTATATATTTTTTATTTTTAAATCATATAAATAAAACTTATATCATAAATAAATTTTCATTAATTTATACCTACACTAAAAACATTTTTATAAGACCCTTTTTCATAGATTTTGCACACCCTTTAAAAAATATATAAAAATAAAATGCACATTTTAAAAAATAAAAAATATATTTAGCTAGGATTTGACTAAATCTTGTAATTTTGAGTCATTAATATGAGAATATCAAAATTTTATATATTTGTATTTTTAAAATTATAATTTGAAATAAAAATATTATATAAATAGATACCTTTCTTTTAAAATAATATATTTTTATATAAAATAAAAAATATTATAAATATTATTTTTGGGTAAATAATGCATTTTTTATAAATTTTGACTTTTTAGAAAAAAATGTTATAGATCTCTTGTTTATTAAGTTGTTTATCAACAAGTTGAGGTCCTTGAGAGGATCTTTCTCTCTAAAAATCCTATGTTGGATGAAAGAGAGACCACCATGAAGGATATTAAGAATAAGAAATCGAGTGGTCTTAATGGATTCCCAATCTATATACAGCATGTGTTGGGCCTTTCTTATTTGAAGATGTGTCAAGAACTACTAAGGGAGATGGTATGGGGAATCACTTAATGCTTGGATCATTGAAAACATTCTTAAAGGTGTTAAAAGAGATTTGGCAAGTGGTTATTTTCCCATTACTTTACTAAATTTCTCCTATAAAATACTTTTGAAAGACCTTCTAAGAGAGATTTGGTTGTTGGTGGCCAAGATTGTTCACAATGAGAAAACATGTTTCATAAAAAGTAGATTTATTCTAGATAATCTTCTCACTAATTAGGAAGGCCTTCAAAGTGGGCTTTAGGGAGGCTGGGAAAAAGACTCTCTTTTGAAGATCAATTTCGATATTTATCTTATGATAGAGTTGAATGGGATTTTATCTTGACATGTTGGATCTACTAAGATTTGGTTTTATTTTTCATTGACTTGTAGTAACATTCTTCTAGTAGCATTCTACATGTTGAACAATGTACTCTCTACACTTATTGTGTTTTATTGCTCCATTTGATCCTACTATTCTGGAAGGGTGTTGTTCTTTTATACTATTTTAGTAGTAGCCCCACTATAGGTTCAAAGGAATAGAATGTGAATGCTTTTGTCATTGAATATATAGGATTTCTAAGAATTTAATAACTTCTCTAGGTTCAAGGGAATAGAATGTGAATGCTTTTGTCATTGAATATATAGGATTTCTAAGAATTTAATAACTTCTCTGGTTGCAAACAACAAAAAAAATATAGTATTTCAACAATTTTAAATATTTCACATAGGTATTATTTTTCTTAATATTTGGAAAATAAATAAATGGAAAGGCTTTGTCATTGAATATATACAAGATTTCTAAATTTTTGGTAAATTCTATAGTTGTAAACCCCTCAAAAAAACTTTTTTTATTTCAACAATTTTAAAAATTTCATGTGGTGTTTACATAGGAATTATTTTTCTTACAATTCTATAAAAGTAGTGTTCTTTCATAGCTACAATTTCTATAGAGTAAATATTAATTGCAAAATAAAAGTTTCAACTATAACATATAACAAGCAACACTATTCTTTTTTAAAACAAATGTAAAAGAAACCTTGCATATAACAACATACAATATTGTAGAAGAAGAATTGCATATAACCAACAATATTGTAAAAGAGGCATTGCTTTCAGCAAATATAGAAAAGTGAAATTAAACAACTTATTATATTACTTTATAAAATAACTATAAGCCGGTCAAAAATGACAACATAATTAGTAATTACGTCTAAAGGCATACATCTATTGACAACAATTAATCACCTTTAATCATAAATTTCAATCTTAGGCTATAAATTGAAGATGCTGGCATTCTTCGCCGTTCCTTCTAATCAATGGATGAGATTTTGATAAATTAACATCCGCTCATTTATAAAGACTTACGTTTATGTGGATTACTTTTCACATTTACTAATTAAGATTAAAGAATAACTTGATCACAAACTATGATTGCCACTTTTAATGATTAAGAAATAACAACAAAAATTATTGTTCATGGCGGATGCTGCATGACCGCTTTTGGTGGTCACAAGGGATTATAAACCGTGCCGTTTCTTCTTCATGTGTTTCACGGGTATACTGGCCATTTTTTATCAAGGGCGCTTGGATTCGTGAAGTTTTAAATTAATTATCCTTTTATAACTGCAAAGGATTCGTGAAGTTTTAAATTAATTTTATTATGAGAAGATTTTGTTATGTAAAATCGCGTCTGTGGTACAGACATACTGAAAATGTTTTAGGTTTCTTTCGTCTCTGTGTAGGTAGATTCACGGGAAGGTAAAAAAAAACCAAATTCAAAGGACAGAAGCGTTTGAGATGTCTATTAAAGGTTCATAAATCAGTCTCACGCCCGCTCTTTATCCATGTAGGATTGGTGATGGTTGTTACGAATTATATGATTCACGGGCCATCACGAATTATGTTCTGTAAATTAATTGAGTTGTTAATAGCTACATAATTGTGGTTGATAAACTTCAGCCAAGTACTTTAACTCTATCAAACCTATTAAAGGATCTGAGTTTTTACAAACCACCAGGTTTTATTAAAACTAAGTTTAATAAATTAAAGATGCCTTTAGGCGCTCATCAGCCACAATTATGTGGCTGTGCTAGTAGATACAAAATATATGGAGATAGCATATAAATATTTGGATATAACATGCTTTCCAAAGTTTGAAATGAAAACATAATCATAATATATATATAATATAAGGAAGATAACATATAAATATTTGAATATGCTTCCAAAATTTGAAAAATAAGAAGATAACGTATGGCTGCCATCATTAAAATCATGCAGTCAAGTGAAATAAATTGTTTGCAATCTTCATCATCTGTGTGTTCCCTTCAACCATGGGATGGCGGCGATCATTATCACCACGAAGTGAAGCGATGTTCGCATCATTAAAATCAGGAGATGGTGGGCATCATTAAAATCTTGTTCATCTGTGTGTTCCCGGCCGCAACCATGGGATGTCCACTATAATCAAAACCACGAAATGAAATGCTGTTTGAGATGTTCATCTGTGTTTTCCCTGGAACCATGGGATGGCCTCCATAATTACAACCATATTGTGGGTTTATGATGTTCATATGTGTGTTCCCCCCAACCATGGGATGGACGCCACCATTAACACCGCGAAATAAATTGTTGTTCGCGATGTTCATTTGTGTTTTCCCTGGAACCATGGGATGGCTGCCATCATTAAAATCAAGGGGAGAATTCTGTTTTTTTTGTGCAATGAGACGCTCCACTTTGTATTTGAGATTTTCCCAATGCTCTTTATACCTGGGTAACTCAGAAATGTCGAGAGACGATACTTCCTTCCTAAACAATGGGCAATCGTCACGTAATTCGCTTGCGCCTGCTAATTGCTGCTTCTTCTTATCCCTTTCTTTCTTTTGGTGTTCCAATTCCCTCCTCAACTCATTGTAGCGATCCAATTTGTTCTTGATTAGGTCACTTTCTTCACTCTCATCCGGAACGGCCGAT
>SNQJ01S0225551.1:0-14681 GCA_010110895.2 Picea sitchensis
TTCAACAGCAAAATAGTAATCAAGGGTCTTATCTTATTGAGGATGACAGAGGTAAGTGACATGAAAGAAATCTATGTTGGCCACATGGATAAAAAGGAGGAAACACCATAGAAGGGAGCATTGGTGAAGAGTATTCTCATCTTTCCATTGAAAATCAAGATACAATTGAAGATCATAAAGATGGGGAGAGCATTGATGACAACGATATTCAAGAACCCACCCTTCCACCTCTAGATGAAAGTACGGATTTGACAGCCTATGTTCCTTTTCGATTATCTAATTCTCAGGACACATCTTATAGTGATTCGAAAGGGGACAACTTGGTGGGCAGCTCATCACAGACTTGGAAGCATAAATGCACAGAAATTGAAAGTATTGATGCATTCCTCCAGGTTCACAGATGCAAGTGGGATACAGGTTATTACCATTTTGACGGTGATCTCATCTATGATACAGAGAATGATGAGTATGAGATTGTAGAGTTTTGGTCGTATGAGCAACCAAGTTTGGCCATATTACCAAAAAAGGCATATTTACATGTACAAAATGGGAGCTTCCATATTTAAGATATAACGTAGATTTACCAGCCATGTACACCCTATATCTATAGTTCTCAGGTGTATGAAGATCCATTCAACGAGAAGGGTTTGACCTTGCCAACAATTGACAAGTAGCAGTACTTACAGTATCAGACATGCTTCATGAGCTTTCAACCGCTCATCATAAGGTGTGAGTTTCCTTTTGTTTTCAATTCTTATATATTATCTCATAATATGTGTGAGCATGTGACCAGATACATCAAGGCATGGCAACAATTTTCATATAGGTCGCAGTTGGAGCCACCATCCAAACCTCACTTACTTGATAATTCGATAAGTAGCAATAATGAGTGATTCAATGCTAACAATGAGAACAATAAGTACATCAACCCTATTAAGTTATGGATTAAAGAAGCATACAGTAGTACAAGGGACACATGGTACTTCGTTGTGACTATTTTGCATGATGATCTCAATCCCATTGCAAGATCTTTCTGAGTCATAAGAAAGTTACTAGCATACACTTGCTACAAGTTTGACATATCACTCTTCGACTTAGCAATCAAACACAAAGGTAAAGCCCAAGGTAATGATAAGTTTATAGGTTTATTGCATTGGTTATATGATTTTACTTGACATATATTGTTTCCCTTCTTAGAGTAGGTAAGAATGAATAAGCTCTCTATAATGAGCATTAGTGTAGTTTACTTTAGTTTAGATGCTTTCATTTTGCTATTGTTTCCTTTCAAATCTTGATTATATGATTTCAGTTGAGTAATGATAGTTGAAATTTTGGTTTTTAATATTAGTTGAAATTTTGGTTTGTTGGAATAAGCTCTACTATAAGCATTAGTTTAGCTTTTCATTTGAACATTTTATTTCATAGATTAGATGCATTTTATTTTATTTTAGTTTTTCTTTCTAGGAAAGGATGAGGCTTCATGTTTCACTCTCTTTCCTAGCATTCGACATTTGTTTTGAGATTGTTTCTTGTTAAAGATGAATATTTTGAGGTTTTCACATCCTCTCACTAAGAGAAAGAGTCACGTAGTTGGAGCCAATTGTTACCTCTCCAAGAGGTAGCTTATATTTTCACTTTTGGCTACACCATTGTAAGTCCAAGGATGCAAGTTAAAGCCATGTAAACCATAGTGGATGACTATGTAGTGGACTCTTAGACTTGGTCTCATCATGATCAGTCTCTTTATGTCCTCATCTCATTATCTCTCGTCTTGGATAGGAATAGAAGTCGTAGCACAGATCTGTTGGGATACATGATTGTGTGGAGCCACTAATCTTATGCAAGGGTGATTGCAGTTTGTGGGGCCTAGTTCGATCCATGTCATGCATATCTATGTCCTCCCACGTGGTTATTTTTCTATTGAGTCTGTAGGCATACTTTGGCCATGGTGCACTATCATTTTTGTTATCCACATGGCAGTCTCACAAAGTTTTCATCATTGCGTGTCTTTTGAGATAGTGCACATCTTTTGAGGCAATGGTCCCCAAGGCAAAAATACAACATGGGTTTAGAATGATCAAAAAAGAACCACGAGAAAAACTCATATTGCAGAGTTTCCATTGATAGAATATTGAGGGAGATATTGTCTCCCAAGAGAAAATCGTTTCACTCCAATAAAATCGTTGGGCATGTATTCCAAAGTTAAATGGTCAAAGTAATGAGACGTCGGGGTCTAGCCTTGGAATAAATTTTGGTAAGTCAAAGAGGCTCTTTCTCTAAGTAAAGCAATTAATTTATCCATCAAATGACCAAATTGTCTTCTTTTGGAACATATTGTAACTTCTCATTAATGGATTTGACAAGTCAAACTAGTCGTTGAAGAAGGAATAGTCCAATGCAGACAAATTATGACCATTTGAGCTCACTCTTTAAGGAGAAATTGTCCTTAATTGGAATGTTGCACCTACTCCACCAAATCAAGTCCTCTCAAGTACCATACAACTTCTCTCTTGGGTGGGACAAACCTCTCATGTGCACAAATAAATTGTTCAAAAATTTTAAAATAGATTTTATCTAATTTTGACCATGGAATGATGTAATAAAAAAATATTATGAAATGGTTTGGCCTCCAACCAATTGTGGATTAACAAACCAAGAAAATTATCTTTTATGAGGGAGTTAGAAACTAGTCATTACAAATTTAATTATATTAAGCTAGCCCATCCTCTCATTTTTTGTTGATGAAACTTTGTGAGATCATAATGTCATTTTTCATAACTCGATTCTCTTTGTGTCACTGTGGATTGTCTGATATAATGTTTGTTTTTCTTGGTCTTGGATATATTTAATTGTTTTTTGACAAGAGTTTCTTAGGGGACTTGCAAGAGATAATCAATCGATCCATTGAGAGCTACATAGTCACATAGAAAAAAGAAGATTGATCTTTGTTTTTTAAAAGGTCAATTTATTTGTTGGTTTCTGCATTATACTTTGTTTTTACAGATCTGAAATATCAAGACAATGGAAAAATATTTCATATTCAGCCACTTTGATCAAGGTATTTACATAACAAATCATCAGAAAAGTGGTAAAAACGTTTGTCTCTCTTGTACTTTATTTTGTCATTATTTTGAGGATAAAGGATAAATTACTTTGTTGTTTGGTCTCTTTATTTTCTGCAATATATTTTATTCCAGCAAGCATTTAAACAATCAATTCCTACCCTCACCTAGTATACTTTGTTTATGCATTGGTCTTGATATTCTTATGGTGAAGTATTATTTTGCGGGAAGCCTCCCAAAGCCTTCTAGCATAGGAGTTTTGGCTTAAACAGGGAAAATGATAAGTGTTGTGGCGACATTGGCCACGTATTCCATGTGTTGCTATCATAGCAGTACAAGACTTTGAAGGACTGTTAATTTGGGCAGTATGTTACCGCTCAAACTAACATGCCACCAAGGTCCTAGTCTGCTACAATGACAACACAAGGGATAGGTGTTCAATGTCACTGTTGTAACAATATTGAAATTTTGACTTTCGGTAACTTAGGAGAGAAAAACTTTATAGTGTTTAACTACCGAAAGTGTAGATATGAGAAAACGACCATATGTCTGTCACACACATCACTGAATGTTCTCTACCTGTCATCTTCAGTCAAATAATGCTGAAATCAGCCCCAAATGCCACAACAGTATAACAGTCACAAGCCAACTCACGAAAAATCCAAATACATGGTTCACATGAGAATCAAAGAAATGTACCATATGTTCGAACGTTGAGTCACAAGGGAATGAATGGAAGCATTGACAGTGGAACAACCGCATACACCGAGCATTAAGCCACATGGAGAAAAAGCTCACGAGTCTGGGTTTTTAGCCGTCGGGGATTTGGCCGACGTGGATATTTTAATAACTACAGCCTCGATCCCCGAATTCACTAAAGTATTAAAGGATAAGCCGGGTCAAATAAAGATTAAGAAAGATTAACATTAATAAATCTAATCGCAATTTCGCGATTCGGGATTTCTCGCATCAAGTATTATCGAAGTCTTGACACTTAAATCCACGAAAGGTTAACGCTTAATTGTTAATCGTGATTAATTAAGAGATTAAAACAAATGATTATCGTCTAATTAATCCTATCATGATTTCGGGATTCGGGATTCCTTGCATGTCATAACTCTTGAGGACATGATACCCGAAACCCGAAGGCCCGAAAGAGTGCAATGTAAAAGCTGAAATCTATTTCGGGGATTTGGCCGACGTGGAGATTTTAATAACCACTGCTTTGTTTCCTCAAATCCTGAAAACTTGAAATCGGGACTCTAGTCATATGCAAAACTTCTTTAGAAAAACGCAATTTTCTCAGTCGTGGAGAGGTTGTTTTCCGCTTTCGAATAGTCGATCAACATCTACAGATCCTAATATTTCTAGTGGTGTCTTCATAATTTCATTTGGAGCTTGGGAAGGCAGTCAAAAGTCCCCCGAAAGATGAGGTTTGTTTTCAGAAATGTGGCGTTTTTTTACTATGTTGAGTCATCATTTTCAAATGATGATTCTGAGCGAATGGAGGATCATTTTGAGAAACAGTCGGAGGTTTTTGTGCCTAACACATCGAAGATCAAAAGCCTCTCTCGGTTTTCCTACAGGTGTCACAGATTGGGAGAATCGAATCCATCTCCGGGCCCTAATTTTCGGATCTCATATTTTCCTGTTTTGACATATGTTTGTAAAATGCAGATATGAGGCAAATGAAAACGGATCTCAGGGAACTGAGAGAGGTTTTTGCTCAAAAAAAACAGAGGCACAAAAGCCTCTTTCAGTTTATGCACATCTGTCACGATTCGAGAGATACCAAACCATAACCGCAGCCTCATTTCTTAGCAGTTTGGCCCATCTTCTATGGCCGTTAGTTTCAAGAATTGATTGTAACTGGGTTTTTTTTTAGAGGATTTTCGACCTCAAGACCTATATGAGGCATCTTTGTAACATTGAGGAAAGGGGGGGGAGTAGTACTCCTGGGAATGTAATATTTTGCTTTCGTGTTTAATATAAGAGTGCAGAGTCATTTTCGATCTACAACAGAGATTCTTGTAATGTTGGTTACAGGGTTTGTCTATTGCTCAGTTTTCATACTATTCCATTCACTTTTTCTTCCTGATTTGTAACATGTGTTTGCAATGGAATTCATCTGTTTGTTAGATGCTCTATTGCAGGACAGGTCATAGGTTATTTCTTGCAGAGATCTGAAGGTTCAGAATTCATCATTTGTTAGATGCTCTGTCCCAACTATCTCTTTCACTGATTTATGCTTGGAATTCACTCATTGCTAAGTGCTCCTTGCATTTTGATATGTTTTCTCTTTATTCTGCTGCCATACCTTTTATAAATCCTTCCCTCTATAATCAGCTTCTATCTCGCCTCTGCTCCATGGATTTCCATTGTCGAAAAACTCTTATTACTTGCTTGATCATTTGACTCCATGCCCAATGGACTACTTTCCGGTCCAACCCATCAACCCTAAAAACCTCAAAACTTTATGTTACCCACAGATCTGCCCACTGTTAAGCTTATTGAACATCCTATCATGACATATATTCGAGTGATCCCTCTCAGGTTGGAAGGAGCCGCTTCTAATCAAAAGTGGTTCGTGGTTATCTCAGAATTTACTTGCACGCAACCCAGATCAAGTTATGAATGATAAGTTATTTTTTCATTTAAAATGTGCTAAGGTTTGGCTCTGTTACAGCCTAGAACCAACTCTTGCGACAGCAGTCACCATGACACCTATCATTTTCTCTGTTTGAGCCAAACTCCTATGCTTAGTGGCTCTAGGGGGCTTTCTGAGAACTATCACTTCACCACAAGAGTATCAAGACCAGTGCTTAAACAAAGTATATTAGGTAAAGGTATGAGTTAATTGTTTCAATACTTGTTGAAATAAAAGATATAGCAGAAAATAAAAATAAAACAAACAGCAAGTTAACTTACTCTCAATTCTCAAAATAGTGACCAAAGAAAACAAAAGAAAAGGATAAACGTTCTTACCACTTTTTGGACGATTTGTTATGTGAATACCTTGATCAAAGTGGCTGAAAATGAGAGATTTCTTTGTTGTCATGTTATTTCAGACTTGCAAAACAAAGTAAAATGCAAAAAACAGCAAGACATGGTTTTTTAAAGCATTCCACGAGTGCAAAAATGTAGTAGATCGATAGATCTATGAATATGGAGAGTAGGAAAGCAAAGTTTAAATGTATATTATGCCCTAGAGCCTTCAATTATGCTACAAAATCATATTTTCAACACGCTGGAAATTAGTTTTGCAAAATTGGGGTTCAATTCCCCCTAAAATCAAAACCCAAAATTTGTTAGTCAATAAAACTTCTTGTTAGGTTGTAGTTATACACTTTGCTGACCAGAAAATAAGATATAGCATGTAAATCAGCTCTAGAATTGAAATAGAAGGGTTTAAGGAGTAAAAACTTACAATATGCAACCCTTTAATGTCCACAAAAGTGTAGATCTGAAGATTTTTTTGTTGTTATAATGCAGATTTGCACATTGTTTCCTAATAAAACTCTTGTAAGATGTGTTTAATTAAACATAAAACTCAAGGGTGCATGTATCTTTGGTTAGGGGAATTCTCAAGAGGCAAAAATCTTGGGATCTACTAGCATATAAAAAATAAAAATGAAGTGCTAGTTATGGCATAATTTTTTTGTATTTTTATAATAAAAGATAATTTTAAAATATTTGAAACAAAATGGTTGAAAAAATCGAGAGATATTTTATCTTTACCTCTTACCTTAAGATGTCTCTTAGTTTGTGCAATTATAACCCCATAAGCTTAAGATTGACCCAAAAGGATTTCTAGACAATTGAGTTTGGAGTGGAAGCACCATCATCCACAATGTTAGAAATTCAATGAGAAATTGATTCCTCCTTGAATTTGCTAGGAGAATTCATCTACAAGATGGTCTCCAAAACAATCATTCAATTAGGGTCAAAGTGATAACAGACCACTTGGTTGAAGTTACTTTCAAAAGAGTTGGTCCAACAACTTAGGTGTAGTATACTTTGATCCCACAAAGAAAGTAAGGAGACAGAGGTCTATCTTCTTTCTTCCACGTGACTATGTAACCCCTCAATGAGTTGATTGATTATCTCTCACAATTCTCTTGAGAAACCTTTGTCAAACTACAATTAAAATAATCAAAGACCGAGAAAAGCAAGCATTATAACAAACAAACTGCAATTACACAAGAGAATTGAGTTTTGAAAAATTGCATTATGATCTCACAAAATTTCAACAACAAAAAATGAAAGGAATAACTGGTCTTATATAGTTTTTATTGTAACGACTAGTTTCTACCTCCCTCATAAAACATTATTTTTTTTTGTTCATCGACAATTAATTGGTGGCTAAACAATTGATAATATTTTGTATTACATCACTTCATGGTCAAAATGGGATAAATTTCATTTTTAGAATGTTCGACCAATTGATTTGTCCACATGAGAGGTTTGTTACACAAAGAAAGAAGTTGTATGGTACTGGTGAAGGTTCAATTTAGGTGGAAAAAGAACAACATTCCACTTGGGGACATTTTCAGCTTGAGAGATGAACTAAAACAGTTAAATTTTGTCCACATTGACCTTTCCTTACTCCAACCGCTAGTTTGACTTGTCAAATCTATTAATGAAGAGTTACAATTTGTCCCAAAAGAGAACAATTTGGTCATTTGGTGGAAAAACTAATTGTTTTTTTTTAGAAAGAGCACCTTTGACTCGCTAGAATTTTTCCCAAGGCAAATAGACCACAACATTTCATTTCCTTGACCATTTGACTTTGGAATATGTGCCCAACGATTTTTTAGAAGAATTAGGACGATTTTTCTTTAGGAGCCAATATTTTCTTCATTATTTCATCAATCAAAATTTTCCAATATGGGTTTTGTTCGTGAATTTTTTTTATCATTTTGAAACCATGTTCTATTTTTTCCTTAAGGAGTCGTTGCTTCAAAAAACGCCCAATGATGAAAACTTTGTGAGACTGTCATATTGAGAACAAACATAATAATGCACCACGGTTAAGAGATGTCCACATACTCAATAGAAAATAACCATGTGGAAAGACATAGATGTGTATGACATGGACTGGACTAAACTCCACAAACTGCAATCACGCCTACATAAGATCTATGGCTCCACACAATCATGTGTCTCGATAGAAGATATCAAAGCCATGTTTCTGAGATTAATGAAAGAAGATTTCGTCTGAGTGAATTCATTTGTATACAAGCCTTGTGTTTGGAATATTCAGATTGCGAGATATGTAAATGGAGATAGCAGACGACGTGATTGCTTGACTATGGTCTCCAACAGTTGTTGTATGACAAAAGAATAGTTGTTGAAGCCGAGGAAGGCGTGGAGTGCTATAATTGTCATTTTCCCATAGTAAGTCATATCTTACCCCCTGTTACGTTTACTTGCCTGCAGTTGTAAAATATTGTTGAAAGTTGCAGTAGTATAAAATGAGTTCACATATAGGCCAATCTAGTTATGATTTGTCCTCTGATGTCAATTATAAGCCTAGTAAATGGTATAAACGTCTGTTAAGTTCTACATCTTCTGACCCACTGTATAATACTCGTGTTATCGCTCAAGAATATGAGCCAGATGTGAACTGGCGTATGCCAGAAATAGAACCTTCAAAGATCTATGATCTCCCAATGTTTCAGTTTCGTGCCTCAACTCTAATACGTTATTGTTCTAGTAATGTTCCTTTGTATTTAGGATAGACTATGTATCAGATTCCTTTACTCCAACAATCAGATATTGATTGGGGATTGGAACATGGTTTTAAGTATGTTCATCTTGGCTTAATCCAGTTTGGTATTAACCATTTAGTTCGTCCAGGGTTAAATACTTATGTTCTTAATTGTGTTATAGACTCGCGACATAATCAGTTCTTCGATGCCCTGAATGGAGGTTTTCAAGCCCCTTTGCATAATGGCCTAGTTTGGTCTTCTGATCTTCCTCGTTTTCAAGTCTCTTTAACAGATCCCTTCATATCTACTCTCCTTCAAGCATATATTCAGTTTTCCGGTTTTGATATGGCTGAACCTTCCGACATTGCCCAACTCCATACTACAACATGTCTCAGATTTGTTACTACTATTATGCCAACCTTGAATCCCAAATTACTCCAACGCGCCTCTACCGAAAGCGTGGTGGTTGGTCCAGGTAACGTAACTCCACTCACACTTGGTTTTGCCAAGCTCTCAGTCCCTGAAGAATGGAAAGTCGATTATCAATCAATACAATCAAAGTATCAGCCTTCTGAAGCAAAAAAACTGATAGTCCAGAAAAATATGTTCGGAAATCAAGTTTTGAGAATAGGAAGATCTCAAAGCAGTCGTATGCCTGATTTAGAAAGACAAATGTCCTCCCTCTCAACCAGTTCTTCTACTTCCTTTTCTAATACTCCTGTATATAAACCATTTTCTGGTAAATCTGAACTAGATAATCATCTGCTATATTATCAGAAAGGTTCAAAGAAGTGTAATTTTTGTAAAGCTTGTATTCCTACCCAATCTCCTTTTATAAAACCTTCTTCACCTACAAATTCTCCATCTGCATCAAAGTCCTTTAGAACATTCTGGTCAAAGACTGAACATGTAGGACAGCATTCAAATTGTTCAGAATGCATGGATATCTTAGCCCCTCAAATCAATATGATGAACCACACTTTGCCAAGGGTTGATAAAGAAAAAACTGCTACACTTTCCCAAAGAAGTTTAGGACCAGGGAATTTCACTCCCTCTTTCAAAAACAATACTTTAGTAGCAGATTTGGACTTTGTCCAATACAGGAGAACAGATGCAGAAAAATCTTCAGATTTAGTCAGACTGCAAAATTATTCAAATTATCAGTTTGTTTACTTAGCTCAAAATCTTGATGATATTGCACAAGATGTCGTACAAACAAAAACACATGTCAATGGTCTGCATTCAGAAATCGATGCCATTGAGCATAATCAAGACATCTTTAGAAATTAGCTTAAACAGATCTTAGAAAAACTTGAGATTATTCAGACAACAATCCAAGAATTAAAAGATTCTTTCGAAACGGAGAAAAGACCAACTTCTCCAATAAGTTTTGCTAAGATTGAAGATCAAACCTCATTCAAATGGTTTGGTTCCTCTTCCGATCAATCCAAGCAGTTGACATTAAAATAGTTGGCTAAGGAGCTAGCAAATCCCAATCTTGCTAGAATTGCAGAGGTAGTTTTACTAGCCATAGAAAAAATCAATCTAGTAAAATCTCATGCCTCCAAATTACAAGAGGATATAAAATCTCATAACAGTGTCTCATCTTCTCCAGTACCTTTCATCAAAGGAATTGATGAAGTTAAAAGTTTAAATGCACCTAGATCTTCAGATAATGATGCAGGAGGAAATCCCTTCCAAACTACATGGGAAAAGTGGTGCAATGCCAAATATGGCTCAAGCAAAAAGGTTCCATTCGACCCAGTTAATTCCCACGAACATGATAGTTTCAGTAGAGAAAATATAGACCCATCGCATGTGACTAATCTCAACTATAGATCCAGAAATGAAATGATGATAATATTTCATAAATGGCAAGCTTGGGCAAAAACACAAAAGATGATTTTCAGAAATCGTGTTGCATGGAACGAATTAGCTTTAAGGCTAACTTGGAGTTTCACAAGAAACTTAGGACACTTGTGTGATAGAGTCAATGAATCAAATAAGCTCAAAATAATGAATCATGATCATCCTATTGATGAACTTATCAAATTTGTTGTACATGAATTCTATGGCAGCCAACATATAGACTCTGTACATTATGCAAATATGTTTATGAGTCAAAAGTTGTGTCATATAAACCAGTTGTCTGAATTCTTGTGCACTATGCAAGACCTTTTGTATAGAGCTTCAGATCCAGACAATGTAGCCTACTTAAGAAAATACCTTTCTGCTATGCCTGGAAAGATTCCAGATCTTGTTAGAGAACATCTCGAAACACTGAATATTGATTTAGAAGAACTCTCTCTAGCAGGTCTACATGAACATATAGTCACAACCCTACAGAAAGAATGTCTGAGAGGACAAACAAATAAATCAGTTAAAAACAATTAGGGTTTGACTCTAGCATCTGCGATGTGTTCACAGAAACATATCACTTTGGTTGCAAACCAAAGCAAGGGAAGAAAGAATCATGTAAAACAGATTGTGGTTGTTTCAAATGCAAATCAAAAAATAAGCCTTTTAAGAAAAGTTTTCCTAAGACTTTAGCAACCATAAACCAGGACCAAAGAAAGTCTTTTTTCACACGTCGGCATAGCCCTACACAAGCTGCAAAAACATCATGTTTTATCTACAAAAAGCCTGGCCACTGGGCTTCACAGTGTTCTCTGCGGAAGAAATCAAGGTTCCAACACAAGATAATGGACTTATTCCAAACAGGATATGATCCAACAAAATGAGAACTTGTTTCTAACCGTTTAGATGGTGAATATTTATCACTAACTGAAGATGATTCGGATTCTCCCCACGATTTCAATTATGATTCTGACAATTCTGAAATCTCTATAGTTTCAGAATCATTAAATTTTTTGGATATCAAAATTTTTTCCCCTGAAGATGATATTCCCTCGCTGAGACATCGTCAATCGGTAATCCAAACTAAACTGTCTCAACTAACCCCCGGTCAAATTCAGCTTTCTAAAAGGTTGAATGTCAACTCTCAACTTGCAAAACACCAACAGTCAAGCATGGTGAATATACAACATTATACTCCTACAGATTCAACTTTTAATAGATCTCATCCTACAAGCTCAAGACATACAAGCTATAGGAAAA
Organism: Picea sitchensis; assembly: GCA_010110895.2. Lineage (NCBI taxonomy): Eukaryota > Viridiplantae > Streptophyta > Pinopsida > Pinales > Pinaceae > Picea > Picea sitchensis. Next base: position 11,891 of record SNQJ01S0225551.1, read on the forward strand.
TCTTTGATTTCAAACAAACAAAAAAACATCTGGAAGAGATAGAAGAAGTTGAAGAATATACAGATGATTCACTAGAAAAGACAATCCAAGATCTAGAAGAATCAATCAAAGGAAAAGAAGCATTAATTAAAGAAATATGGAAAGCTTTGAAATTAAAAAAAGAAGAATTAAACTTTCTCAGAACACAAAAGGATGCACAAAGAGAAAGAGAAATGTTTGATTCAGATAATGACACTCTTGACCAATTTGCTGAGGCCAGTACATTTAAACAGATAAATGGATCCGAAGATAGACTGGTCATCTCCATAGACATTAAAGTATCCGGATATATGTCATATACTCTTGATGATCAGTTAGACACTGGAGCAATGAATTCTTGTGCAAAACATGGTGCAATTCCCTCGTACTATTGGCAGCCCATAAATATTGTTTTCAGAGCAGTAAACAAGACTGAGATAAAAATACAGTCTTTTGCCCCAGATTTTTTCATTATAGTTAAAGGAGCCAAGGTACCAATAAATCTCTATTGCTTTGACATAGGTGCAGATATTCTTTTGGGTCAAGATTTTGTAAATAAATGCATACTTTTCACTATAGGTAGCAATTTTGTACAGATCATTGTTTTAGGTAAAACAATAACCATTCCAAGTAAGTCATCCTAGGACACCAGGATTGGTAGCACTAAACCTCTCCCACAAGTTGAGAAATCTGCAGAAAAACTGGTTTGAATACAAAAGATTGTCAACAATGCTGAAAAACATAGTCTTGAGATAATCAAAGATATTAAGAATAAAATAGAAAAAGAATGTACTTCTGATTATCATAACGTCTTTTGGACCAGAGAGCAATACTTTGTAAGTTTGCCCTACAAAAAAGGCTATGCAGCGAAGCCACAAAAAACATCTGCAAATCATATGTCTCCAACAAAAACAGAGTACTGCCAGAATGAGATCAAAGAATTATTGCAAAGAAAGTTGATAGAACCTAGTAAGAGCCCTTGGGAATGTCCAGCATTTTATGTCAACAAACATAGTGAGAAGAAAAGAGGAAAACCCAGAATGGTAATAAATTACAGAGCTCTTAACCAAGCTTTACTCCCTATCAGATTTCCTCTTCCATCAAAAGAACTATTGTTTGCTAAGATTAGCAAATGCAATATATTCAGCAAGTTCGATCTCAAGAGCGGCTTTTGGCAAATTGGTATTATTCCTCAAGATAAGTACAAAACAGCATTTGTTGTGCCTCATGGACAATACCAATGGAGAGTCATGCCATTCGGATTGAAAAACACTCCATCAGAATTTTAGAAAAGAATGGATGATATATTTAAGCAAATACCTTTTGTTATTGTATACATTGATGATTTGTTTGTTTGTTCTTTAGATGTCAGGTCACACCATGCGCATCTTAAAACAGTATTTGATCTTTTGTTCAAACATGGTCTAGTTTTGAGTAAATCAAAACTATGATGGGCAAAGACAAAGATTGAATATCTGAGTTTGATCATATCAAGAGGATCTGTTGAACTTCAAGATCATGTTCTTAAGAAACTCTCAGAGTTCCTTGATGAAATTCTGGAGCAGAAACAGCTACAAAGATTTCTTGGTTGTCTCAATTACATCTGTCAGTTCTACGAGAATCAAGCTAAGGATGTAAGGATTCTACGGAAAAGATTAAAAAAAACTTTACCATGGAATAACAAGATGACTGCAGCTGTGCAAATTATAAAGCAGAAAATCCAAGATTTGCCAAAACTACACCTCTCAGATGTTACATTGCAATTGATACTTGAAACCGATGCATCAAATGAAAGATGGGCAACACTTCGATTGCAAAAGAATGGCCCAAAGCTAGAAGAAGTTTGCATATACACATCTGGATGTTTCTCAGACACAAAGTCTAAATATCCCTCGTCTCACAAATAAATTCTTGCTATTAAAAACAGAATAAAAAAAATTAGACTATTCTTAAAGCCTGTTCATTTTATTGTAAGAACTGATTTAAAACATATGAAAGGTATGTTAACTAATCAACATCTCTTGGAACAGGGCAATAACAGGATCTTGAGATGGAGTTTATGGCTTGACGGTTTTGACTTTGATATTTATTATAAGCCAGGGAAAGAAAATTGCAAAATTGCATTGCAGATCTGCTTACTAGAGAAGCAACCCCTACTATAAGAGAAATCAACAAATGGCTTCATCCTCCTTGACAGCTCCAGATGCACCAACAGGATTCAAATGGATCCTGATTTGTGACAAATGTAAATATTGTCACTGTTTTGAATGCCTACAATATTGTATAAAATCCAGTCCTCTGTGTAAAAATATCCTGGAAAAAATGATACAAGTCAATAATCATTGTATTCCTAATCATAGCTACTTTGTTCAAAGCCATAAATTGTCTAGAGGAACTATTACAGGAGGTCTTATGCAAGGACAGAGATACATATATATGTATACTCCTTGCATTACTTTTTAGGATTATCGTGCTATTATGATCCAAGCCAGATTTGTTGGATTAGAAGTAGAAGAAGCTACTCATTATAATGTCTGGTTCGTCTTCAACCTATCTTTCCAAGGCAGCGAACTACTTTATGACCATTCTGAACCACCAGCTCCACAGAGCTATAAAGTCTTCAATGATTACTATGGAGATCTTTGTGTTCCAGAAGAAGACTTAATCCCTGCTATGCAAGGTTCACCATTCTACAAGTGGTTCAATGGTTTACCACCTTTCTCAGATTACTTTGATTCACCACCAAGTAGTCATTTCAATTACGAGAGTAATG
>SNQJ01S0225552.1:3978-14681 GCA_010110895.2 Picea sitchensis
AATACCCAATCTATCCAGATTCAACAACTATAATTAAAAATGACACTAAGATTACATGAAAGAAAAAAAACATAAGAGACCTATAGTACAAATGACTCACCACATGTAGGAATATCATTGATCTTCTTCTTCATCCAACTCATTATATTCTGTATCATCATCTGGTATTTCAGAATCATCGTCGAATGGATTGTCCATATCAACATCATCATCAGTACTGTCATAATTTTCCATAATATCATCATCAGATATAACGTCATCGAGAACATTATCATCTACATCATATGGTCGATCAACTTCCTCGACTTCATCATCTGACGATAGATTTTCTACCTCCTCATGTTCCTCTGTATCACCTTGTAGTTCTTGAATATCATCTTCTTTCGGTACATTATACTTTACAGGCCTTCCTCTTGGATCATATCTAACAGCAAACGACCAACCTGGTTTAATGGGAACCTCACAATAGAATACCTGCTCACATTGGCTTGGAAGAACATAACTTTCTAGACCCGGTTCAAATGTCCTTGTATTAAACATGGTAAAACCATTTTCATGTTGAATAACAGTTCTTTTAGGACCATGTTCATTTATTCATAAACGATACCATTTTACCTCAAACAAAATTATCTTGAAGGATTTGAAGTCACACTCGATTATATCATCCAAATGTCCATAATATCTATTTTCTGTTAGTCTTGGATGTTTGTCACTTCTAGAAGAAACATTAGTGACTTGAAACACTGCAGTTATCCCTGAATTGATGGTTTTCTTCATGTCATCCACCCTTTTGACACAAAATTTTTGACCATTATACCACATAGCTTTGTGGTGCTTCAACTGCAATATTCCCGACAAGTGCAAAATAAATTAATAATTCATAAACATATTTAAACTTAAATAAATATTAAAAAATAATACATTAACATTTTGTAGAATAACAGAAAGTGTGGGTAAAATTTTATATGCTTACCTGTTTATCTTTTAAACCATATGCTAAATCAATATCCCCTTGCGTAAGATTGTGATCTTCATTACGATGAGCTCTTTTAATTACTGTAGCCACCCCTTCCCATGATAACCTACCATGATGTTGTTCACATTGTTCTATCCATAGATTCATACAATCAAGATTGTTAGTAATGTATAAATGTAGTGCATCCCACACTCGACCAACTGCAATGAAAAAAATATAAATTAGTAAGAATAATGAATAATAATAATTGATGGAGGTGTAATATAAATTGAATAAATACAATATAGATAAAAATCAAATAATATAATACCTTTCACTTTCCTCATTTTACCATTCCCAACCAAGACCTCCACTTCAGATATTTTGATGTTATTGACACCCCAAATGCAATGCATATTAACTTTCCTCCCTAAATCAGGAAGATAATCGCTAATATACATTAAATTTTGATATACCATATACCCCTCCACCATAGAATCCTCGGGACATGCTCTTTGTCTAACTAAAGCCTTCAATGAATTCAAGTGTCTCTCCACCATCCACATTGACCTTATGTGTATAGTTCCACACAATTCAATCTCCTCGACCTGGTGTACGAGGTAGTGTTCTTGCACAATGAAAAATGTTGGAGGTATATACTTTTGCATTGCACACATTAAAAGAGGAATTTCTCTCTTCCAATATTTTATATCTTCCTTATGGATTTCTTTAGATGAAAACCACCTACAAATGTTATGAGAACAAAATATGTTTCAATAAAGACAATATTGTATACATGAATATTACAAGTAAAACACATGTCATCAAAAACTTCTACAACATTTTTATTACATATAAATAATAATATGTAATTCATCTGTCGTTATTTATATCATGTATTTTCCAAGGTCATATATAACTTGTTTTACGTTGTTGTCAAAGTTGTCGGGCAAAGATAGAGGTAGCACATACTGTAACAAAACAATGGCACATTAATAAATTTCTAATTTCATATTAACAATATATTTACAAAATTTAAAAATATTACATCTATTCTTACCAATACATAACAAATATACAAAATAAATTACCTTGATGAAGGTATGCCATTCATGAGTTTTTAACCCACCAAATTCACCTGTCTTTGTTAATATATTCTTGATGTTTGAAGCAAATCCTGTTGGAAATATAATTTTTCGAATGAGCTCTTTTACAACATTGCTTTCATTTTCTTTAAATAGCCATGGGAGGCTATTTTGATTGACTCCATTAGTCCTATTTAAATCAATAATATTTAGCATTACATGATTGGCTTCTTGAATGCCACTACAAATTTTAGAAATTTTTTCTTTGTCACGCCTTCCATCTAAGATTCTCCACAACATTTCTGTTACATTCTTCCCGATATGCATTGTGTCAAACAAATGAGTTATTTCTAGTTGTTCATAGTAGGGAAACCTACTAAATTGTTTGGGGAAACTTTTCACTCCTCGTGGAAGGAGATCAATGCCTTGATGACCAACTATATGTTACATAAATGAAATCAACACAACAATTGTTAGATTATACACAGTAGACATAACAATTCAACACAATTAAAAAATGTAATATATTGCATACGATGATGAAGATTGACTTACATTGANCAAATGTTATGAGAACAAAATATGTTTCAATAAAGACAATATTGTATACATGAATATTACAAGTAAAACACATGTCATCAAAAACTTCTACAACATTTTTATTACATATAAATAATAATATGTAATTCATCTGTCGTTATTTATATCATGTATTTTCCAAGGTCATATATAACTTGTTTTACGTTGTTGTCAAAGTTGTCGGGCAAAGATAGAGGTAGCACATACTGTAACAAAACAATGGCACATTAATAAATTTCTAATTTCATATTAACAATATATTTACAAAATTTAAAAATATTACATCTATTCTTACCAATACATAACAAATATACAAAATAAATTACCTTGATGAAGGTATGCCATTCATGAGTTTTTAACCCACCAAATTCACCTGTCTTTGTTAATATATTCTTGATGTTTGAAGCAAATCCTGTTGGAAATATAATTTTTCGAATGAGCTCTTTTACAACATTGCTTTCATTTTCTTTAAATAGCCATGGGAGGCTATTTTGATTGACTCCATTAGTCCTATTTAAATCAATAATATTTAGCATTACATGATTGGCTTCTTGAATGCCACTACAAATTTTAGAAATTTTTTCTTTGTCACGCCTTCCATCTAAGATTCTCCACAACATTTCTGTTACATTCTTCCCGATATGCATTGTGTCAAACAAATGAGTTATTTCTAGTTGTTCATAGTAGGGAAACCTACTAAATTGTTTGGGGAAACTTTTCACTCCTCGTGGAAGGAGATCAATGCCTTGATGACCAACTATATGTTACATAAATGAAATCAACACAACAATTGTTAGATTATACACAGTAGACATAACAATTCAACACAATTAAAAAATGTAATATATTGCATACGATGATGAAGATTGACTTACATTGACGATTTGATCTGTTATATTCCAACTTCCATAGGTGTGGTGTCATTCTTCGTGGTTTTATCCCACTCTCCACTTTACCATTGAAAATATGTTTATCAGTATTTTGATACCTATGGTTCTTAGGGAGAAAGCGCTTATATTAATCAAACACCTCCTTTCCTACACTTCTTGAACAACAAGATCTCATCTTAGGACCACAGACTAGACATGCAAATTTACCCTTTGTTTGCAAACCTAGAAGATGTTCATCAATGACAGCATTAGTTATATAACAAGCAATTATTTAGAAAAAAACATTATAATATCATCAACATCTAACTTAATTAAGTGCAATATTGTGTTACATACCACAAAAATGTGTTAGTCTCGGTGCATCGTGAATTTTCCATGTAAGAATTCCATGGAATTGAAATCCTCTTTCACCTATTGGTCTAGAGAGGTCGTACATAGTGATGTCATCCCATAACTTTAACAACTCATCAACAAGAGGCTCAATATATACATTCATATCTTTCACTTGGTACTTACCTAAATGGTTAAAAAATACACATAATTACTACACCTTGTATACATATTTGACATTGTGAAATGAATAAGACAAATGAAATGTTAAACATTAAAAAACAAATATCGTTATAAAAATATACCTAGAACAATCACTGCCAACATTGTATTCTCTCTCTTTATTGACATCCAAGGAGGAAGGTTTTTGTTTATAACAAAAACAGGCCACACCGAGTAGATAGACCAGAGCTCGCCAAATGGATTTACACCATTAGTTGCCAATGAAATCCTAACATTACGAGGTTCTTCTTTAAAAATTGGCCATATTTCTTTGATATTTTTATATAAAGAACCATCTTTAGGCATTCGAATAACATCATCTTCACTTCTATTCCATGCATGGTAATCCATAAACTGTGCTATGTTTTGACATCTAAATAGTCGTTCCAGGCGTGGAATTATGGGAATATAATGAAGAACCTTGTGAGGCACCTTTTTTGTTAACTGATCAGTTCGATATCTACTAATTTCACATTGTGGGAAATTTGATTCAGATGCATATTGTCCATAATATATTATGTGATCATTGGGGCATGCATCAATAGCCTGATATTCCATTCCAATTTCTTTTAGAATGGCAGATAATTCTCGGTATGTGCGAGATAACTTATTTGGCAATGGTAAGAAATATTCACCTATAAACCTACAACAACAATATACAAAAAAACAAATCAATAATGAAAATTATATTAATCATTATAAATATTGCATCCTTAATTTAGACATCAATTGACACTGAAAATAAAATAAAATAAAAGTTGAAAAATGCATAAAAATGTAAAATTATGTTGCTTACCTTAGGATCTATGTCATACATGTGTTTGACAAACCATTTGATACCTTCAAGTTCACCAACAACATTACAGTAGAGAACACTTTTTTTTGTGCCTTCATATAGGGATTTAGTGGCATTTTGAAGGATAGGTTTATCAAAAATATATTCATCATCATTATCCTCATCACTGCCATCATTATCATCCTACAAGTTGTCCTCCTCCATGTTGACATTATCATCCATTGGAGCATTATAAATGTCTTGGATCAATCTATTTGTCCCATCATCATCAACTGTATTATTAATATCATCATTTTCCATAGGAATAATGTGATCACCATTATCCACATGATTAAGTTCATCTTGTTCTTCAGTATTATCTCTATGAAAATGTCTCCTGCTAGGCGACATCACATTCTTAGGATGATTTTTCTTTAATAAAAACAATGGAAGCAATAAAATACAATTAGAGTATATCAAAAATATTATTTTGAAAGATAAATTAAAAAAAAACAATTAATGTATAATACCCTTAAAGATCTATAATAACTAATTACTTACCATGGGATGATATTCATTGCCCCCTTCAACGTTCCCATTCTCCCTACAATGTTTTTCAACTATTTTTAAAGTTAGTCTTCTTCCATTAAAACCCCTGCATTCACAACAAGGGCAATAACATTTCCCATCACCATGAATCACCATGTGCCGCTTTAACATAACAAGCTCTCTTTTCTCGTCTGGAGTTGACATTGTAATTACCTATTACAAAAAATCCATTGAAACATTATAAGTACAATATACAAATCTATTCAAATAATTTTTATATCAAAATCTATTCAAATTTGTATATAATTTGTATTGACCTTCAAAAACTCAGTTATGTAGAGTCTGATCAATTCAATGTTTCTCTTCCTAAAAGAGAATTGAAACCAAGATTTCATAAAAAACCAGAACACCATTGCATCAGAACACCTGAATGATTTTCACAACTGTAGAAAATGATTGTCGCAACTATAGCAAATTTTTCGTAACTGAGATATATATACGATTGATTTTCCATAAATGACCGTTGACTCTCACACGTGCCATTGTTGGTCACTATAGCTACTAACTAAGGTTTGGTCTCTCTATCAACCAACTTTCGTCGTTAAAATAACCAACTTGGAAGGTTGGTTGCTAGAGCGACCAACATTTGGACCTCGAAAAAAAGAAGTATATTTAGTCCAAAAAAAGAAAAAAAAATACGACGAAATTTTAAACCATCGTAATATTTCATCGTAATTTGTGCCCAATGTAGTAGTGAGTGGATAGAGGTTGGAAAGGTGAGGGAATTGTACCCTCATCTTCAGATAGATTGAAATTAGTCTTTTGGAGGTTCAAAATCTTCCCAATGGGGAAGAGTGATCCAGGGTATCAAAATATGCACAAAAATCAAAGCACTCAGAATTTCTTCAAAACGAACACATGTGTAGGCCTCATCCTCACAATCCCAACTCAAATTGAACGGGTTCAAACAAATGTTGTATGAGTGAGATATCGCATTCTGTCTGCTTTGGCAAACATGCAAATTCTTTTTGATTGTACAGTCCGTACAGTGGTGATGTGGCATGTCTATACTGACACATGGCAGGGTGACATGTTTTGTTGACTGGGCAGAGGTGTTTACATGGCATGGTCATACTAGTGATGTGGCATCTAACCATATTGACACATGGCAGAAGGTCATACTCACACGTGGCAGTTGATGTCATGGCATAGGTTGACGTGGCATGGCACCGTATAGGACACGTGTCATATGTTGAGTTATCAGATGGTGACATTGAAGAATATGTAGACCAATGTTATGGTTCCATGTAGTCCAGACATGGGCTTCCACGTGGAACCCCCTTCAAAGCATACAATTTGGTTTTGTGTTTGTTGGGGTCAAACTCGTAACCTCCGAGGATAGGTGGCAGAGTCTTGGCAGGGGTCCGGCTACCAACCCACCCATGCTTTGGTTCTTAACCATATTTGTGTTAATAACTATATAAGTTTACATAATGGTTCAAACGAGTGTGGAAAGGGCCAGGGATAATCCCCAACCCTTGGTTGCGACCTTTCCATATGACCTAACCTCACCACTGAAACGTTCTACGTGGAAAGATCTCTAGCCTTTATCCCATGGTCACACCACCCATTACCATATGACCACAACATGGACTCTCAATGGCTAGGCTCATTCTGATGCTACATTTGTGGTCAACGCTTGGCCACATGGGCCACGTGACCAGGACCTCCACCGGGAAAAGGGTCCAACACACTAACAATACAAAATTTTGCCATATTTTGTGGGAAGGCATGCATGTTGGGTTTTTGGCACGAAAAATGCTTGTGAGCCAAGTTCAGTTAGTCTGGTTGCGTTTCGATGAGTAAAGATAATAAATAAGTGGGAGAAACTTCCAGGGAGTGATTCCAACTTAGGTTTTGGCCAAACCAGGTGCAGAAAGAGCCCAACTAGGGGTTTTTGGATGTTTTGGAGTCATTGAATCCATCCATTTCTCATTTTGAGCATTGTAAAGCACTGATTTTGGAACTTTCATCATTAATGAAAAATGTCCATTGGAAGTTGGACCAGGAGATGTGGCCCAATGGATCAACATGACGAGATAAGTGAAGAACTAGATGATCAAGATAACCCTCTTTGAATGCTATTTTATATTGAAAATCAAGATCTCTCTATATCTGAGCATCCTTGGTATACAAATCTGGTGTTATTTGCAGTATCAAAGGTGCCCAAATGAGTTGGATCCTCATCAAAGAAGGAAACTCCACCTTGAAGATTGTAAGTATATCATTCTATGGGACTCCTTGTTTATAATATATATTGATGGGTTGATGCTATGATGTATAAATGATGAATAAGCACATAAATTATTACACGAAGTACATGGATCATCAACATCTGTCATACATATTGGTGGCCATTTTTCTGCTAAATCTATAGCTTTTAATATCATAAGAAATGTTTATTACTGGCCTTTCATCTTTCATGATTCTTATAAATTTTCAAGGTCCTATGATAAATGAAAAAAATTCATTGGTAAAGAACATATTTCTTCCATGCCTCTACAGCCTGTCCTTCCAGATTTCCCTTTTTCAATGTGGGGTCTAGAGTTTATTGGTCCAATCAATCCTTCATCCTCTACATGACATATCTTTATTTTGACAACCACTAATTACTTTACTAAGTGGAATGAGTTTGTCCCTCTGTTACAAATTATTTTGGTCACCCCAGTGATCCACTGACATCATGTGTTCATGTTCCTTGAAAATATAAAGGAGACTTTCTACATGAGAAAAGTGATTTGATTTCCTCTGCCAAAAACCATATGAAGGAAGGTCATCATAGGCTGTACTATTCATAGGGTTCAATGATGCTTGATCATCACGTGTTGCACTACAGTTGGACTGCGATGTCATCATAGGATGATAAGTACATAGGGTGCGACGATGCTTAAATCTTGGGAAAAGTTAAATTTCATGAATGTTCTAGAAGGGGATCTTCTGGAAGATGAGGTGGCCTTCGATTGGTTTGGATCTTACTTGCTTCTCTGATTTGGTGGGATCATCATAATCTCCTCATCCATCTCTCTTTCACACTATATAAAGAGGGATCTCTCATGGAAAAGGCTAAGGTTGTAGATAGTTCTACTTCCTCTTGAGAGATTTGCTTTAGTTCTACAAGCTACATGGTGGATTGTCTTCATTCAAAGGATTTGGAGCAAAAGTGTGTGTGTTGGAGAAAAGGGCCATCAGAAGGGGACCTTGAAACATCAAGGATTTGGTTGTATTCTCCACTTTCTATTTAATATGATACAATGATATGTTTCTCTCCCATAAAATTATTCTTGTTTTATTGTATGATTCCTTGATCACATACATAGGTTCTGGTTGAGTATCTTGTCTTTCTTTCACTTTGGTTGGCTTATGTTCCCTGGTAGGTTCAATATCACAGGAGCATTGGAACATAGCTAGAATGGAAATGAAAAGAGGAAACAACATTTAAAAGGTATGTTGTCTATATCTTGTTAGCTAGTAAACTCAATAATTATAGCCTAGGGAAAGTCTCATGTTTTGTTTTGTTTTGTTCTATTTTCTAGTGGAATCTAGGGAGATCTATTTATGTCCACATTTACCGATTAATCCAATAAATACCTCTTAGACATGCTCAATATGAACAAGTAATTTCTTTTCTAGAGTCTAAAATCTTTTCCATATTTTTCCTTCCATTAGAAATCATTATAGACAATGGTCCAGCCTTCATTTCTACAAAATTGACTCAATTTGTGGTTAAAATAGGTGTCAATAATTTCATTTCATCGGCTTATTATCCTTATGGAAATGGAAAAGAATATTCTACTAATAAAAACCTGGTAACATGTCTTGAGAGGATCATGTGTGACATGTTGACAAGGTGCTCCAACTACTAAAGGAGAAACAACTGTATGCCAAACCATCCAAATGTTTCTTTGGGGTGAAGGAGGTAGAGTATTTGGATCATATTGTATCTCATGAAGGTGTCAAGGTATACCCTAACAATATTAATTCCATGATGGAATGGTTGATGCCCAAAACATTGAAGAATCTTAGAGGATTTTTGGGTTTGACAGGTTACCACTGCAAGTTTGTTCGGAACTGTGGATGAATAGAAGATGTTGTAGGAAAATCTCCCTGTGGATAGGTAGATCACCTCTAAGAGCTTGACCTTAACTCTAGACAGAAAATGCTTAACATGGACACTGACTTCCTTCCAAATCTATCTAAACTAACACATGAGAAGGAAGGATGATAAAAGTACCTCTTTATCGACGTTTGTCCCTGCACGCTCCGAGTTGCGCTCCAATCTTTTTCTCCTCGCCGAGTTCTACAGACAAACAAGATACGACCACTTCCTACTCTATTTATGTTAGCTTGAAAACAAATCTATCAATTAATGATAAGTTCATGTAACATTAGACACAAACTAGAAAGAAACAGGCCAAGTGTGTCATATTGATGAGAATAACAACAACGATACTTACAATCGTAGATGCGAATGCGACAGCTTCGTCAAGTCCTCTTCCTCTAACCCTTGCCTAAAATATCCACAACTTGGATGAAAGCAGCTTCACTGATCACTCTCCTTTGGCTGAATGTGTATTTCCTCCAAGATCATAGGTTTCATACTAGCAGTTCTTCCCCCTTTCCACCATCATAGAGCTTGCTTATATAGGTTAAGAGGAGCTTAACCTCTTGAGTTATCTTTAGAAAAAGTTGGGAACTTCCTCCTTAGATTAGGGATCTCTTGATGAAACCAAGAATTCAAATACAACTGCCTCCTAATCTCGAAATATCCTCTCCTTATTCTCCTCAACGGGCCAACTACTGCCTCAGATTAGGCAGCGCTCCCTTAGAAGGGGCATCAGAGCACTGTAGCGCTCCCTGGTAAGCTTTGGGGGGACGCAAACGCTCTCAATATGAGCAACGCTCCTTTAGAGGGGGCAGGGGAGCGTTATAATGCTCCTTGAAGCCTTGTAGGGGAGCGCCAACGCTTCTAGGGATGATATAGGGGAGCGCTCCCCCTCAAAACCTTTGTTTCAGAGCTCTCTTTAGGTGTCAAGAGTTATTTGACTTCAGTAAACCAGTTCTTCTTCTTCAAATCGAGCACATGAGATGTTTTAAGTGTCTCCTTAGTGTCTTCGACATGGAAATATGCTCGAACATCATTTGTGACACTTGTGACCAACTTGCGACACTTGCAAAAGTTGTAAGGAGGATGCGACACTTACGACAATTGAGAGGAAGATGCGACACTTATCCAGATGAGTAATTTTGACGTGTAACAA